>JAPMOB010251793.1:0-38130 GCA_029875015.1 Lepomis gibbosus
GCTGACAGACCTGACAAAGCATGAATTCAAATGTTTAACAAATCTGCATCATGTTGTGGTTATTTTGGCACCAGTTTAATCCGTTTATTGCTATTTAATCACTGCAAAATGTTTACTTTGGTTTCATACAGTTGAAGTAATGGCGAGTTGTGTTTATTCACCTCATCGCGTTAAAATCGCCTTCTCGCGTTGTGTGTTAACACTTGCAGCGAATGTACTCGCGCGAGGAAAGCGCTGCAGGGCGAAAATCGCGTTTGGTCTGAAACCGGCATAAATCCAAGCTGGACCAACATGGCTCCAATCCCAGGTCTCTTTCGTCTCCTCTGAGAGATCACCGCACCCAATCGTGGTGCCTGGTCTGGTTGGTCCGCTGCGCTTCAATCCAAAAACCCCATCTTCCAAACCCCATCTTCTTTTTCCAATGACTGTATTACTGTCAGAGGTAACATGTTTCAGCAATAAAGTCGGAAAAAAACAGGTGTAGTGAAGTTTGAAGGAGCAACTGGTGGTAAAAGCAAGTAAAAAGTAGAAAATATAAAGAAAGATGAAGCAAGTACTGCAAGTCAGTGAACATAAATAGAAATTGACAATAAAACATGGTTCTTCTGGGACAACAGGTTAAAAAATTATATTGTGACTATTTTCAGATGTGGTTCATAGCATAGCGGAATGGTAATTCTTTAAGAAATGTTCATCATTACACGCTCTACCTCGCACCTATATCTTTCAAATTTGATATGAAACCAGCGTAAACAACTATTTCGTGTCTTGGCAGCAAGTGGCAACCTCCGGGGCTGAAAAATTAAGTTGGTCTGAAAGTGCCAAAAATAACAGCTCCTTGAAGCTGGCTCCAAAAGTGAGTAAATCTCCATAGTGCCCCATGTTAAAATGCCAAACTTCATAGCAGAAATAAACATGTTTACTGCCTGATACAAAAAATGTTGTTTTTGGCTCTATAGCTAATTCCCCCATTCATGACAACTGTATGGGGGGATGTATTGTTATATCTCACCCATTTTAATTATATTAAGGCTGAAAGATGGTAACGGCCAGAGCGGCCCACATTGAGCTTCACAAAGGATCTTCAGAAACCAATGGGTGATGCCACAGACACCGTGTTCTTGTTTTATAAAGTCTACGGTTGGCAGTTTGATAAACCAAAGTGGACTTCCAGGTTGTTACTTTATTTATTTATTTATTTATTTATTATTTTTTAAGGGTTGGAAAAAATCTAACGTGGAAATAGATCTGAATAGTGTGTGTGTCTTTGTGTTTAACACCAGTTGCCACCAGTTCTCAGTGGGTGCTGTCATACACTGGCCCCCCTAGCTAAACCCTCAGGCCATAAATTACATACAAGATCCATAAATATACTAATATATATTCCCACAGTTTGTATTTGGAACTGTCAGAGATACCATCTCTCATAACTTCACATGAACGCAAACCAAGCCAATAAACCTATAAATAAAAGGAAATAGAAGAACATCTGTCTTAATTCAGTGAATTTATTTTGACTGTCACACATAAAACCTTGTGACTGAAACCCACTCACAAATTCACCCTGTCGGACACTTAAAAGTTAAGATTATTCTTGGCAGAGGATTTGGCACTTTAACAGATCTGTCATGCAATCAAGCTTGTGTGTGTCTACTGTGTATTTGGATACACATCTGTATGTGTGTGACTTTGCATATTTCTTCATTATTGTGGCATAGGGGACGAATGCCACAGCAGGGACACTGGGCAGGCGTTGTGTGTGTTTGTGGGCTCTGGCTGGGTGCCATGCCACATTACCACCCACAGAGAGAGAAACTTCAAAGAAGGTTTGGGGGCTTTTTCCCTGAGTGGATCCACTGAATCTTCTGCCTGTTAAAATAGACTCCAGTGATGGGGGCATGTCCTAATTGGCTCCAAAAGCCATCAGTTTGTTTATCTTTAAACCTAGGCTGACTTATTTTTACTGCATGCATTCTGTGAATCCCCTCTGGAGCTAAGTATAAAATATACTATTTGGTGGATAATTTTGTTCAGTGTTGCTCAGAAATCCACAACACTCTGACAGCTGTGGAAAGACTGACACCTTTGTAGTGTTAGTGCTGTGCTCTACACTTTGGTGGGACCACAAAGTTTGATGGGAACTATTCTCATACCCACACATAGCAGCTCAGACTCACAAAACAATATATTCTACTTTGGTACTTCAGTTTCATTACAATGGAATAAACTGAGTGTTTAATTTGGCAAGTAATATAAAAATGTATCCTTCTGCAATTTTTACCTTTAATTAGAGCCCAACCGATATGGGTTTTTGGGGGCCGATGCCGATATTAAAGTGAAAAAGAGCTGATTTATGAGCCAATAGTTAGATTTAGAGAATGATTTGGATAGTGACCCTTTTACTGTATAAACTACACTTAGAACAGGCTGATATTGAAAGCTGGTATGTATGTGGGCTATAAAACCGTTTCTTAAATGGATCGTGATAATAAAATAGATTACTGTCTCAAAAAGTGAACAGAGAGAGTGAGAGAGAATAAGCATGTGTATTTCACTTTACACATAATCTGCCATAATTTCAATGTAGCATATTCACATCCGGTTCATCTCTTTACCAGCACTCTTTAATTCTAACCAAAGCTACGAGAAACCATTTCTCATCATCTGTCTAAATCATGCCATCTATGATACAGTGAGCTGCTGTTGAATGCATCTAATACAACATGACTCTCTACAACGAGGACCTGCAACTTTGAGATTTCATTTAACTAATTTTATAACTACAACGAGAGCCGTTACGGCTCGGACTACAAAATTTCACATCTACAACACCACACAAAGAGAAGCTACAGGAAGCAGCGTTATTTCTTTGTTCAGCTCACGTTTATTACGATTTATTTATGTCCGCTCCGGTTTAATCATTTCAGATATGCTGACTAACTGCAGACAGGCGGCCTGCAGATATATTTAGAATACACCAGAAACTATAGTTTAACGGCTCATTATGAAGTTAGTGCTCCTCCACTGATAAACACGGCATTAGCTTTGTGGCTAATTTAGCAACGGGCAGCGGTAGCTGTTGTAACGTTTCGTGATTTTAGAGAAAATTCAGAAGTAATGAACTAGGGACAAATGTGGACTGTTCACTAGAACTGATACACTGTTTCAGAATAAATCTACAGCGCAGCTTCCAACACCCATGTACCGTAACATTAAACTGCTGTGAGCCGGCAGGAAGCTGGGGGAGGGCAGAGAAAAACAGGAGGGTTAGCAAGTCAGCAATGTTTTCAGGAAAGGAGAAGTGATTGGGTCTGTTTTTATTATAATTATTTAAGCCATTTAAATAATGTGACAAAAGACCGACTCATCGCTCACACAGCCCATTTACAATGTTTGGTACATGCTGCAGTAAGGTAAACTCCGGTCAGCTGATTAATTTTTTTCTTTGGTTTTTGTGTTGAGGCAGTGTTGTTAACAGGGGAGGTGCACCGCGCCCTCTGTTGGGCAAACTATGCAACACCCATGACATTAGTGAAGGATCTGACTTTTTGTTTCTTTTTTAATTGTCATATATCTGCCGTTATAAACCGATGCTGATTAAATGCAATTAGCTCATATCGGCCGATGATATCGGCCCGCCCATAAATCGGTCCTAATGGACCAGATGTAGCATTTGCACATATATAACCACACGGGAATTCACATCCAATGCGAAAAAGGACTGTTTCTTTTTTGTAATTATTTGAAAGCAGCAGAATTTGTGTAAATGTTGTTTAAGTACTTGTATGGCAAAGGATTTGTTTAATAAAAAAATCCAGACCGCAGGTCTCCAATAAACCACACTAAACTCAAACCACTGCATCATGGAAACTTGCTACAACTCTTGGCCTGCAGTGGGAAGGACTTTTTGGCAGTTTACAGAGCTGTTGTTTTACAGTACAGCTTTGGAAGGTATTTACATCTGGAATCAGTTGAATGTGATGCATGGTGCCCCGAGTACAGCCTGGCCGAGCTTTTTTTTCATTCCATTGCATTTCTTCAGTGGATTCTGGCTCATATTATTTCTTACCCTTTCTCACAACCGGGAATGGCTCATGCTAATATCCTGCACATCTTTTCACACTTGCCATGAAAAACTAGATCTGCATTGCCAACCTCAGGTGAAGAAACCAGGCACTCTCTTTTTGTAGTTCTCCCTCCTTCCACTTACATCAGAAACACCAATACAATATGCATATAAACACCAAACCGCTGGTTACAGGAGGTCGAAGATATATACGCCCAACCTGATTACAGGTGGTTGAAGTGTCCCAAGATGCTGAAACTCTTGCACAGCACTGTGTAACTGTGGGTTTGCACGGGTAAATGAAAGGCGTTGTGTAGAAACTTTATCCTGCTCAGCTAGAAATCGATGTGTAAGTGCAGCCTATTTACCATTTACAGTGGTACTGATAGTATAGTAACAAGCCACTTCTATGACTACTACAAAGAGTTGGAGTTTAAATGGGTACAATTTTCAGCAGAACTTATGGATACATATTGTGTGTCTCTATAGGTCACTCTATATGCCCGTGTTGAGACTCATTGCGTGCATTACATTCCGTTGTTGTCTACCTCCAGCACTACTGCCTTTCAGATAAATTCCCTCTATTACCGGCTCTCCATCAATCCCTCTTTCACTGCTTCGTCTTGTACGGGACTGAACAAATGGCAGCCTCCATTAACCAGGCATGTCTAGGTCACTTAGTGGTAAAGATCTAGGTGAGAGAGGTACCAATTTGAAATCTCTCACCTTCTCTTTCACTATACGTCTCGCTTTTTTTCTTTCCTCCCCTCCCTCAGCCAAAAGACAGGAGTTGTGTCTCAGCTCTCTGTAGAACCAGCTGTCTCTAAGCCAGGGATTAAATGATTCACTTACCAGCCCCATTTTTAATCCTCGCTGTCACACTCTTGCTTTCAGACACACACACACACACACACACACACACACACTTTGTTGCTTTACGTAGGTCCACTAAATTGAATTATATTTGAATTACATCTGAGAGTTAGATATGTGTAATTAAACATTGACATTCTGCAGTGAGTGGAAACTAGGTGTTAAAGCAAGCACATCCAGCAAAATGTATACTTACTACAAGTCAGCCATGTGTTCCATTATAAGCACATTAGATGAAAGTACTTGTCTAATGATGTGATTGAGTGCTTCAGCAGGCTGGGGTGTGTGCCATCTGCTTGCAGCAATAGTGGCTTTGAATCCAACAGATGACTTTTATTATATGTCACTCCCTGTCTGTCTTTACTGCTTCAGTCCACTGCATGTACAGAAGTGTCATGCTGAAGCGATTTTCATAATTGATTGATCGTTTAAGTCATTTATCAAGGAAAAATGCCAGACGTTTGCTGGTTCTAGCTTCTCCAATAGGAGAATATACTGCCTTCCTTTATTTTCCTCTGTATGACTGTATGAAAGAAGTGGATGTACCCACTGTGATTTAACCCATTGGTTTTTTGTTTTGAAGCAAATAGGTGGCATTTTGGCTGCCACTATTTTGGGGGTTTTTTTGGATCCAGGAGTGTTTGACGACAGGGTGTAAAGGTAACAGTATTTTACGTTAACTGTGATATTAATTGGGATTATAATTTTGGTCAGTGAAAAACCGACTTGAAACAAAATGTAATAATGGAAAAAAAATAAACAGCCGATGCCTTAGAGTGACTTTTAGTACAACCGACCGCTGAAAAAGACATTTTTAGACGACCAAAATGTTCCAATTAACATTCATGAACTGATAACACAGTAAAGGTCAAAGTTCTTAGACATAGAGAAGTTCACTACTAGTTAAATGCAGCGCCATTAAATAAGCTTTTTCAACAGCGCTCGTTAAATGTACTAAATGTTAGTGCAGTGGTTACGATTCACCTCTATCCTGTCCAGGTTGCCATGGTAGAAACCTTGTGTGTTTGTGTTCAATCACAAGGTAGCCAGCCCGTAAAGTATTAGGGGTGACACTGAATAGTCGAAGATTTGATATTCGATGGGCGGAGCCTGATTTGACTGTCAGTCTCACAGTAGAAGCTTTGCAGCGAAATGAGGATCATACCATTTTGGCGATATGGGGCAGCTTAATGTCTGATTTTACATAGAAAAACAAGTTGTCTCCCAATAAGTTAATATACTGCCTATTATGATCATGATTAAATTTCAACATATAATGCTATAAATTAACATGTGATAAGAAAGCAGCTTTTAATAAAGGTTTTAAAATGCATGAATAAATCCAATATTGTAACCCGAACTCTCAAGGAAAGGGGGGTCAGTGCGCATGTGTAGGTGGAGCGTGTATGTGTGTAGTGGCACACATACACAGTGGAACATTGGCTGAGGAGACGGTGTTGTGCAGAGATGTCCGCACCACGCGGTACATTTGGATTTATCACCATTGATGAACCACACAAAGAATATTACATTGTTTTTAAATAGTTTCTTAAAATAGACCCGTGAGGAACTGTGACATGCATCAGCCGCACGGCATGCACGCAAAACTCTACACAAAACTAATAAGCCTCAGTTTAGCTATAAGTATACAGTATAAGTTGCACTGACTAATACAGACTGCAAGTATACCCTGCTTAACATCAATGTACTTGATAATAGGGTCATAATTTACTAAATGAACTAAATGAACATTTACTAAATGAACATCATGCTGTATTGAAGAGGATTTGAAACTTCATTAGAAAAGTGTTTAATGAAAAAGTGGGAAAAAAAGAAGTAGGGCCATTTTGTCATTGACTACAGTGCAATGACACTTCTTTTTGCAACCAATGGAATCGCAGGTTTAAGGCACTTCTGCATTGGCTTTACTTTTCAGACCTGGAGGTTGCCGACTGTATTACTTTACTGTACATTTTATATCTTTAGGTTTTAGACCTTTGGTTTGACAAAACAATCAGTTTGAAGGTATCACCATAGGTTTTGGAAATGTGTGACAGTTTACTGAGTAAATACTGACAGATAAATAATTATAATAAATGTGAGTTGTGTGAAGAAAATGGTAAAATGATTTAGCAACAACATCTTCTTTATGGTCTTCTGACTAAATATTTTCTTGTTGAAGGAGAAGATAAACATTCAGACACTGACTCAGAGCGATTCTGGTGCCAACCTTGGCTCCCTGTCTTTTGGTACTCTTGCTCATTCATCGTTTCTTTCTATGTTTGTTTTTGCTCTGTGCCATGTGCTTTTTACTCATTCAATATGAGCTTGTGGATGTGCCAGCTTGCTCTTGATTTTCTCTGCTGTCCCAAGGATATTATATGACTAAACCCAGCATTTGGTTAGGAGGAATATGAGACAGAAAAGAAGAAGAAAGAATGGCGGCCCTCTTCACTGCTGGAGGAAATACAGATTTCATGTGGTCTTTGTGGCATCTTGTTCAGATGCCACATTAAGGCGTCAGCCCGCTCTGCTGCACCGCAGGGTTGTTTACTTACTATGCTTCCTGTACTTTTTTGCTTATACTGTCAAGTCTGAGGTTTGCAGATGACACAACCCTGCCGGCCTTACAGATGTGAGGTGGCCCACTTGGCGATGTGGTGCTCTGAAAAAAAAGCTCAACACACTTAAAACACTTGAGCTGAGGGTTGAATGTGTTAAACCTCTCCCCTCATCTTTCCCTGTAAATCATCAGCACAGCTGTGAATGTGTCGGACTCCTACTTATTCCTGGAAACCGACATTTGCAGTTCTCATTGCAGGAAACCATTGTCAGATAAGCTGCTCTGCGGCTTCTCCTCCTCTTTGAATGTCCTTGTGTGCCCCATTACAGTGTGGCGTCTCATGACCTGCACTTGCACCATAGGATAAATTTTGTCCACAAGACAGAGAGGGCTTATTGGTCACCAACTGTTCTCAACTGAGAATCTGCATGAGGGTAGAGCCAAGAAATAAGCAAGAAAGTACTCAACTGACCCTCCCACCCATGAAACCATCTGTCTTTGAAGCCCCCCTCCTCTGGGATATGATACTGTTCTATCTCAGCCAGCAATATCTACCAAATCATCAGCTCCTTATCCAATGTGATCTCTTAGCTCAGCAGGCCAACTGAGATTAATTGAAGTCAGGTCAACTGAAATTTATTCAGATTAGGTTAGATTCTATTTTTTGTTAGATTCTATTAATTGCAACTCTTAGAGTAGAATCGTGCACACAAAAGTGATGATTTAGGCTGTTTAACCTAAAATTGTAGATGATATCAAGTCTCATATCAATATATCAATTATTAAAATACAGTATGGCTCAGGTTAACCAAAGTATTTTGTCAGCTGGTCTGGTCATACTGTAGCCAGCTCCCCATACACAGTTAATAATGTCCCTCCTCCGTTTTCCCTTTTACTCACTGGAAGGCACAGACACAGCAGATTCCCACTGTAGTGTTAGTGATTATTTGTTCTATGGCTCCCACTTGTAAAGGGACTTGAGAGCTTATATGAATCATCTCTGATGCCTACATTTTATAAGATAATGACTGTAATATATCAGATTTGGGATGTGAGAACACTGTGGCAACTGGAAGCATATACTGTAAGTGTGTATGTTCTGTATACAATTGGTTTTCTCCGCACATTGTACAGTGTACAGATTGCTTCATGTGGGTAAACGCACTTAGTGAAAATACCCTCCCAACCTACTCTACCTTTTGTGTTCCAGCAAACACATTAACAGGGTTTCTCTATGTAAATTCAGAAATAAGGTAATGAAATAGGTTGGTTTTGTTGCAGTCTGCCTACACAGGAGGTCATGTTTTATTTACTTATATATTTTTTATATTGTTTGAACTGTATGTATATTTTACTGATAAGAACAGTATCACAATAGCCGATAGAACAGTTGTGTCTGCATTTACATAACACAAAAGAAAAAATGGAAAAATATTAAAACCATAAAACTTGTACTTTCTGTGAATATAATCCAATTAATTGTATTTCCATCCTGAATAGACATCTTATTTTGAAAACTGGACATTGTCACATGTGTATCTTCACGCTAAATTCATCAAGTCTGACCCAATTTGATAAAGAATGTTGTATGTGGTTCTCGTATCGCGTAACATTAAGACTTCATGGTCTCTCTTCAGGTAGGACTCTCATACTGCAACACTTGTCTTTGTAAAGCGAGACAATGACAGGATAAAGTTGCTAACCTGCCTGTCAGCTCGCACTGCTCCGTTTCAGTGGATTTTCCATAAAGGCACTCCAAATTTACGTGGGGCTAGCTTAATCATCTTTTCAGAAACGAGTGACAGAAACACTCAGTGACGCACAGTGGGTCAGACTGTTTGCTGCCTTTTCTAAGAAGTCAGCCACAGATGGTGTGGATGTGCTAGGAGACAATTCAGCAGAGCAGCGTCTGCAAACGGCGATTTTTGCGTCTTTCTGGGACACTTTAAAATGCTTCCATGCGGTCGACATGTCAGTGTAATTGCTCTGTAAAATTTCTTTGGTCTTTTGACTTTTTATGCTGAACACCGAAAGTGTTCATTTTTGCTATTTTCGGTCAATTAACTTTGGTGGCTGAAAATTGGTGCATCCCTAGTAAACACCCTGTAGAGCTCAAATAAAAGCCGCAGATGTTAGTAGCATTTAGAAAGCAATAAGCCTGGCCACTGAATTTGGCAAAAACTACACCACAGGATGTCTCCTATGTCAAAAAAACCCAACTTTGCTTCATCAGACACTGCGATCATATCATCTAATCTGGGTCCAGAGAAGTTTAACTGGCAACATTAAAGGTCCAGATAAGCACAAACCATGGAAATATGTCCTCAAACAGTTAATGCTGCATCAGCTGGAAACTACACAAAGAAATGAACTGATGAATAAAGAAATGGTTTGATTTAATATTTTATGTATATGTCTCGCAGCCAAGAGAGGACAGGAGAAGGTCAACACAGTAGAACTGGATGAGAAATGAATGATGCACATTTGGGGAGGCTGCAGTGATGTTTGTGAACTCCAGTTGGTCCCTGGATTGAAGGGAAATGAACAACTAGACTATAAAACGCTAAAAAAAGTTATGAGGAACTTAAAAAGATCACAAGATGCAAAATCCAAACTGTGACACCTCAGAGAAGAATTTGGCAGCCCACTTGTTTTGCACTTTACGTGCATTTTTTAAATAAGTTTTTTTTTAAAAACTATATATCATACTGAAAGGAGTTGAGTATCCATAGTGATAGAAGGAAGAGTTTGCATATACCATGGCAGAGAGTGATGTTTAGAGGACAAATGGAAAATAACATACTGTTGATGTGTAGGAAGATTGAATTCAATATGTCAGTCTTGGGAACGCTTAAATTGAAGATTGCCATGTTCTGCATGGACGCTGAATGCCTCCTGCATGAAGCATGAATCTGACTGGATTACATCTAAATTATATCTTGGAATAAAAAGTCAAAAAACTCCAGTCTGTATTAAAACTCACAAGTGCTTTGGTCTTTAAGTGTGATTATTATCATGTACATTATAAATGGATTTAATATTTATGTGAAATGAAGATGATGTTGAAATCAGGCCATCTTTCAAATCCTTTCCTGAATGAATGCCTGACATTGCAGTGCATTACCCATAATTCCTCCATTGTGTTTGTCCCTTTCAGAGCCTGAAGTGCCTTAACCTCAATCTGTGGCCCACAGGCTGTGTCACTTCTCTTCATTTGAGAATTAACTTCTGTTATTTAAACTACAATCTAAGATGAGGATGCATGCCTTGTCATGAGCTGCATGTACTTTAGCAATTTAGTAATTATTCCCTGAATGCCCATGCAGTTGAATTTAAGAAAAGGTTTGGTGAATGAGAATCACTGTGTGATCATGTCAAATGTATATGTGTTTATGGATTTATACAAAAGGGCTTTTGTACATCTGGCTGTTTTTACTGACAGATGGAGAAGTGAATGTTCCACTTGGGAATGTGCTTTTAAATGTGCGTTGTACTATAGTCCAGGGTTGCCCATGTGATACTTAATACTTGGGATGGATGGAAGGATGGTGAACCAGTCCATTGTATGCCTGTAAAAGTTTTTCTTATTCTATTTAAATCTAGAACATCAGTCATACACCTTCCTAAGACTGGTCTGTGAGACATCAAGAGAAAGACTGACTATTTTTGAGCAGAGGAATGATGGAAAGGTGCAAAGACAGATAATGTCTAGACAGGTATTAACACTTTTTGTTGCCTGCTTCAATTGTATGTAGAGTTTAAAGTGTCTGATGCGTGGCGGTGCACAAAAATAATGTGACCCACTCTTTCAAAAAAGTTTAAAATGCAAAAACCTCTAGACAGAATTCAGCTAAAACTTTTGTGCTGATGGAATTCAGTTGTTAATGAAATTCATACAGACAGCTTGATGACATCAATGGTTACATCACATTTCTGTGAATGTGACCATTGCCCAATGTAAACATTGCCTATCGTTATAAAACCTGTGTAATAGTATACTGTGCGTCTACCAAGCTGACTAGGCTATTCTTTTTTTCTTCAGACTGGTTTGGTGGATACCAGCTCATTAACTTCTAAATCTTCATCTCATACCTGACTAAATAGATTAACACAGATATGTTTCAACCCATTTTTAAACACTGATTTATGCCAAGTTGAGTCTTTCTTAAGTTCTCTGCAATTTGTTTTCAAAATGCCTTTTGTTTGGGTTTGACAGATCAACTTGATTTTCATTGTATACAACTATATGTAATCGCTGGTGTCACCACAGGGAAAGTTACTCAATGCACAACTCTGAAACACAACTCTTTTCTTGCCAAAGTTGGATTCGGTATACAGATAAACAGTCGGGTAGAAGGCAAACAGGCTGACCAGGAATATTCAAAGGTAGGGTCAGGAAGCACACTAAGTAAAAACAAAAAAACAATCAGAAAAGCGAAACACAGAGAAAATGCTGGAATTCAGTGAAGGTAAGAAGATGGACTGGCAGAAGAATCAGGGGAGAACACAGACTAAATACACTAGAGGTAAGAGGATGATGATGATGACAACAGGTGAAACTTACCAGGGCAGTGGAAGACAATCTCACTTAGAATGGATGAATGAAATCATAAAGGCATAACTTAGGAGACACGAGGAGACGTGTCAACATACCCATCTTCTCCTTTAATACCTGACAACAGTCGACATATCTGCAACAGTATCAATTTCTACAAACAGGAGTCTGTGCTAATCTTTTTAATTTTTAATTATTTGGGTTGAAATAGCAAGTTCTATTTATAAATAGTTTTAGCACTGTTCCCACAAATGATTAACAACTATGTGTACAGAAATTAGTAGTAATTTGAACCAGTGCATGCTAAAATTTGCTAATTAACACAAAACTGAAATAATGGGAATGTAAAGACCTTTGCAGGTATTTGGTTATAAACAAAAAGACAATAAAATTTTCACCACATGATGGCACTAGATGAAAAGTCAAGGAATCAAAGTTATAACAATTTGTCTGCTGGGGACCATGAATGTGCATCCATCCAATAATTGCTGAGCAGAGGAACACCAATATCAGGTACCTTTAAATATGTGTACAAATGGAATGGCAATTGAAAGAATGATTAACATTTCAAGACTGGAACAAAGTGGTCGACAGACTGACCAACCGAGAGACACTGAGATCTCTAGAGCTATAGCCGCTATCATGGCTAAAAAGCTGAAGAAACAGGTTTATAAGAAAGCGGGGTCTTTTATTTGTATCACTCTTTTTCTCCTGTCTTCTTCCACTTGTTGAAGAATTGCCAGTTCAGTTGCAGAGCCTGTTCTATTCTCCTGGACCCTTTCTCTGAAGCAGATAAAACTGCATTGCCAATATTACCATTGGATCCTGACAAAGGCAGAGAGCTCATCTATCTTGCTTGACTTCTTTCTTGACCTTATGTATATTCCCCAAGACAATGGACGGAAGGTGGGGTTTAAATCTCCCTCTCACCTTCACACCTTTCCTCTTTACTGCTCTGTTTACTCAGTTTGAGTGTTGAGACATGAGGAGGTCCACAGTGTCAGCACAATCAGCTTATAAGGGGAGGAAGATCATTGGAAATGGAAAATAAAGGGGATATGATGAATGTAAACAGCAGTAATCCGAACAGCCACAATATTTTCACTTTATAAAGATGTTATGAAAGTGATAGCGCAAACAGTTTTGCGTAGAGTTAATCTGTATTTGTAAGCTGAAAGAAGCTAAAAGGCATTACACATCATTTGATTCAAATAGATATTGACTCTTCAAGCTTTATGTTTTTGTTCTTCAAAGAATACGGATAACTAATAGCAGAAAATTTCAGATCAATGCAAGAGCTCCTATCATATTCGTCCAGTAGTTCAAAGATGTGAACAGTGCAGTACAGTCCCTCCAACCATCCTCAGTTATTCTCTTTGTGCAGTGTCTCAATCCTCTAAAGTACACATACCATTAGATGAAGAGAAACGATGCTCCTCTCTCCAAGTTTCCATTCAACTTGCCCTTCTTGCCCTCTCTGACATCATGCTTGCAATTGTGAATGTCACACAGTCACACACACACAGAGGAACATACTGTAGGAACATCTCAGATTAAGCATGACCTGGGGGTCAACATATGCTGTTAGTGTAGTGCACACATAGCACTACTGTTTCAGTTTCTCACTCAACACGCGGTATCAAACACATTCTTTCCAGCAACACAGAAAGCATCCATAAGCCATCTGGGTCTAATATATTCGCTTACATTTTATTTACATTCTAGGCATGTGTTTGTTTTCTTGAGAATGAAGATATTCATACCTAAAAATGTACATTTTGAATATGATAACAGGAAAATAAAGAATGTTTGTACTATATAGGGAATAAATCACTGAGAAGGATTACGGAGGATAAAGTGAAGCATTCTAATGAATTAAAGCACGCTCTGTACCTTTGCCGTACACTTAAAGACATAAGGGCCTCTGTGATTTGTTGACCTTTACTTTTCCAGACCATAAAGTAAAAGGACCTCCTTTCTAAGCGGAGGACTGGAGGTAAGAGAGGAAGGAGAGGAGGGAATTTAAGTTCAAGTGTAAGCAATTTATTATCATTTGCATTATACGTACAGCAGTACATTTATACTCAGTAGACAGCTTGTGCCTTGACTTCTCTCATGGACAAGATGCACAATGTAAATATGTACAACATATACTGACAACAGAAATTGCTGCAATGCAAATATCCAGTCTACCTCATTCCATCCTATTTGCAACCTATAGCCAGTAACATTATACATTAAATGGTAGTTAAAAATACACAACATATAGTGGATCAAAATAGCGCCATAGTCTACTTAGAGTTGACTAGTGGTGACGCGCTTCTGTGAACCTGTTGCCTTGCTATTGCTAAGTCTGCCTTTAGATAGAAAAACTAAAATATTACAAATGATGATAATGTGAATAAATAACTGTATGTCTTTTTATGTTTCCCTACACCTTCGTGCATCAGCAGAAAAAGACTGTATATGTGTGAAAGCTATGCCATTTTTTGAGTCCTCAGCTTATTTAAAGGTGCAGCAGAATAAAATAAAATACATTCTCCAGGTTGTTCCTGAGTAAATGAAAGTGTTTAGCAAATTCATTGTAATCCATCTAACATTTGTTTTCACTAAAGACCACAACTAGAAATCGATCATCAGGCCTGTGCTTGTTTTTGGAGACATCCATTCCTCTCGTGCTGCTTATTCCTCCTTAAAACCACCACTGTGCCTTGTGTTTCGTTACAGGAGATGTACTGTATTTTGCACTCATCAGCAGGAAGGTACATTTAGAGGTGGTAACTTCTCCTGCTCATCGCAAAAATACTTTCTATCCACAGTCAGTGATGATCTCTTGAGTTTTGTCAGCACTGAGAAAGAGATTGTCTTTACACCACCAAGATACTGTAAGTCAGCCTGTAAGCATCCTTGTTGTAGAACAGACCAGTCATTTGGAGGGTGTTAAATCACAGATGGAGTCTGGCTCTGTAGTTGGCGGAAAGTCTTGTTCATCTTTATTTGACTAGAGTGCCTGGCTCTTAGGTCAAAAAGAAGTCCTGTTTGTGAGAAGCGACACAACAGGTGATGGAAATGCATCAACAGAAAACAGCCGATATCCAGGCTCAGTTTAATTCTCACTTTTTACCGCCTGGCAATACTGCAGCAATTTTTTTTTTGGTGTGATCAAACTTGTTTCTAAGGCAGCGCAACCATCTCTGTTGATCACCTGCAATTTCACTCTCTCCCGCTATTTTCTTATATCCTGTTTCTTTCACCTCCTCTGTTTGCCCAGGTGAGACTGAATCCTTCATTTCTCCAGGAAATGTGTGTTTGCTTTAAAAGTCTGCCATTGCTTACGGTTTTTATGAGCTCCTTAGTCAAACACACAAGCTGTCATTGCTTTCCTGTTATATCATCCCAGTGTAATGCTTTGGGTAAACGATTTCTTAGAATAAGCCGGTGATATAAAATGGAAAGCTGCTGCAACTGCTTTGGAGAATGATAGCATCGCTGGAGCTTTTGCGTACCCTCCCTGGGTGTTAAGAGAGAAACGGTTTGGAGAAATCTCCTTGGCTGAGAGCAGAGATTTTGAGTTGATTTATGTGACACAGAATGGGGCAGGATTTTTTTAGAGACTTTTAGGAGATGTTTTTTGAAGACAACATTCAATGTGTGAGACTGTGGGTATTTGTTTGGATGAACACGTCTTGTGTGCCATTTGTGAATAATAGCACGTCAAGTATTCATCAAACCACTGTAAGAAACGTTGAACTCGAGTAAAATATGAATGTATAGAAGAGAGCTCCAGAGTTGGTTTGTGAGCTAAGTGGCACTGGTTGCGTAGACAGAGGCGAACACACACCTTATGAAACATAGTTTGAAATTACTGCAATTATAGCACTCATAACACTAAAGTAGAAATCCTCTGAAGAAATATCTATTATTCAGAAACGCGTAGTTGTAGCTTACCAGTTGCAGCTGCTGCTTTCTTGTAAACTGTTGGCTCTAAATGCACTTTATATGAAGGATGTTACCCCGCTTTCTTGCATTTCTCATGAATGCTAATGACTAGAATAAAGCTGCCAATGATTTTGCTCGCTTTGCCTGCATCTTTTATTTCTGCATTTGTCACCATGGTAGTACAGTAAATTCCCCGTAGTTTGGGGGTTTGGGTGTATCTGCTCAGCCAACAGCAACCTTTTCCTCCAGCTTGGGTTTTCTGTTTGCTTCCACTTTGGCGATGTATCATGTCTCATTCCTATCCATCCTGCCGTTAATAAACGTAGCAATGCACCAACAAAGACTGCAAGGAAGAAGACAAACATTGATGTAAACAAACTGTCTTATTTAATATTCTTTTAAAAAATCAGCTTTGGAAATGTTTTCTGAGGACATTGCATTTTTGGCAAGCAACACTAAATGAAAACACAACTTTAATTTGTTTTACAAGAAATATTCACAGGGCACCTTTTTTGCTCCCCAAGATTAAGAAATTCCACATGAATTAAATGAAATACTCCTAAATGCTTTAGCAGAAAGTTAACTCAAATAATCTTTTTAAAAGAACGAAATATGGTAAATTTAATCCTTGTCTGATTTGCTCTTCCTTTCTGATCATACATGTGATTAATGATTTGATAACTTGAGAGCTGCTGTTAAAGGTTATCCCCGAACTTAACTGTGTTGTTTGATAGATTTCCAAAAACGTTTTCACTCCTAAGTTGGATCTGTAGAGAATCTTTTAAATCACTGTATCTATGTTAATATAAAAGAGTCATGGAAATTAGTCGATGAATGCTTGCCCCCTGAGGCATTAAACAACAGTGTAAACACAAAAGTGGCCACTGGTACTTCATTAAACTTTAAGAGACAGTGAGGTCGCGGGGTTAAACGTCTCCCGGTGACTCATTTCTTGTCAATAAGGCAGAGGTTGAAGGGAGTCAGCAGCTGTTCACTGGGGAAAAACAGAGGAAGGTTTTGTCAGAATGAGAAGCTTACAGGCAGGGATGAAACAGACTGAGCTTTATATAGAAGCTGAAAGGATGGCAGGGTGAACTTTGACCTGTTGGGGAAGAGAGTTCGTCCCATCTGGCAGGAAGTTGTTGTATGGTGACTTCAATCTGTAACAGGAGGATGAGGGAATGAGTTAAATACAGCAGGCACTGTTTAAAGGCTGTTCTTGTCTACCTCTCTGTGTCTTTCCGTCTCAGTGTCCACACACTCTTGCTGTTCTCTCATCTTTGCGGTCAGTAGCTGTCTTTGTTTTTCAGAGCATCAGAACATGCCAGTATGTAGCATTGCCCCAGCAGGGAGGGAGAAAGGCTTGATTCCACGGAGAAAAGTGAAAATGAGACAACTGTGGTAAAAAAAGAAAAGAGAGGAGTGAAGGAAGGGACGGACAAGAAATAACTGTAGCCGTTTACCTGCTGTAGTCCTAACTGTATAATAGGATTACAGTGACCAGCGCTCAGGATTTTAGAGCAAACTAATTTTATTTTACAGGTGATGTAGCACGAAATAGAACAAACAAAATATCAGATGATTTAATACTCACTTTGATACCCATTGACAATTTATATGAGCATATGAGAGAGACTGAGAAGCAAAGAGAATGTGTGCATGTATATGGGAGAACTATTAAATTACAGTGGAACAAAACTGAGAATATTGTATTATAAAGAAGTGTGGATAAAGTACAGACTGCATTTGTTGTTTACTGGAACAGAGTGCTTTGGCGGTGTATCAAAGACTTCAGAATTGTGTTATACACTCTGGTGACTTACTTGGTTGCTTTGCCATTTCTGGGATGTTTAAATTGATGAAACCCTAGACTGACGACTACATTAGTTCCAGTAATAATTCTAAGTAGATAACTTAAGTGGCAATATCCTCTAATGCAGTGGTTCCTAACCTTTTTGGCTTCCCACTTTTAAGCAACACTACTCTGTCACAGGTTGCATTATGTCTAGTGATGTTCCCTACTCAGATTGTCTAATTTAAATAGTTTTTTTAAGGCTAAAAGGGGTGAAACTATCCAGTAACATTTTTTTCTTATTTCTTACATCATCGTGCGACCCCTCATTTTTATCTTGCAACCCAAAAAGTATAACTAATAATTATCTATAATTAATAGCCTATAATATTGTATGGCTGGTACCTAATCATTTTGGCTAAAAGTCTTCATCAGGATGTTAAAATAAACACTAAAATGGCAGTATGACATAACAAAAATTAGTTAGAGGGTATTTGCGGGCTGCTGGGGGTCTTGACTCTCAGCTAATGTACCAAATGTACCAAATTCTCGATGTACCTTTTGCACTGGAAGAAATGGCGTCACATTTAAATGAAACATGCCAAAAACATATTTCTCCTACAAGAGCCTAATGGCTCAAGTTTCTGTAAAGTTTTGACAGATCATACAGGTCTTGAGAGGTCATACAGGTGTTTGGCCTTTTCTTGGTCACAGTACACTCTGTACATGTTTACAAGGGTTAGTTTTAAGGTGCTCGTATACATCAGAAATCTCCTTCTGATGTCAGATTGCAAGGGCTGTCCAACAATTTCTGTAACTATACGAAACCGATATTTAACACATATTCACACGACTTTACGCTGTGATTGGACCTACTGTACAGAGTCAAGAATGGAGCCAGGTTTTTAATTTTTTTCTCTAACTCTCTTATATTTAATTTGTGAAATTTGTCTCACTTTTTGTACAACCACTGTTGTTCACCACAACAGTGAACTGACTATGTTTTGTGTTTTGTGCTATGACAGCCGGGTTTCCCTCTGCCTTCAACTGTAGCCGTTTGTACCAACTATAAACAGTTTTGCCTTCTGACATGGTTCAAAAAACATTGTACAAACTACTTATTTTCTACCATAACCCGCCCGTTGTGAGTGTACGCATTGCTTTTTTGTGGACCCAAAAGACACAAGCACTAATATTAAAAATGCAGGCATGGTGAATGAGCAATTGCATGTGGCTGTGTTAAGGCTTTTGAATGTGTACAATTTGTGCCTGTGTCGCTCCATGTAATATTAAAGCAGGGTGTTTTGAAACGCAGTATATAATTAAAAGTGTCCCATCTTAGTGAAGCAGTAGATAGTGTGCAGTGATCGCTTTGCTGTATCTTCTTTGGCTCTAGCTGTTTACATTCACTGCTTTTACTAATCCTATTGAGTTCTGCGTATCATTACATAACTGTCTTACTAATCTGTCTACTAAGTGGTTTGATGTCAGTTTGCGCATGCTGGCACAAAAATGACCGGATGTAATGATTAATGTGAATGGGAAATTTGGAAAGAACTATTACACAGTATAAATAAGTGAGTTTATGAAGAGACATGAAGGAACATTTAATGGTGACGCCATTCTATATTAAAAACAAACATTCCAATATCTTTCTTTTTGAATATGTCATTTTGTAAAAAGATTTCTATTTAAGTTGTCGATTCTGTATGTATTTATGTATTCCACATTCTTTCATCTTTACCCTGCTTTCGCTGAAGTTCCTCCGTACAGCTTCATTTCTTAATCAAAACAACTGCGGGAGATCAAAGTGTCTCATTAAGAGGCAGATATAAATCCTATAAAGAGCAGCAATACTGCATGTCGGACAACACACATTACACAGTGAATGCAGTGTTTCAATCGCATTCTTTTAATATATAATGCAAATGAATAACATTTTTAAAAAGGAAAGTTTGTCTAGCTTACATTCATTGTTGGGAATTCATAATTCTGGATATTGTCAACACAGGCCTGTTACAGTTGTGCCAAAATACAATGTAAATTCAACCAACTTCCACATACTGTTCCTCTCACTGTGCAGGTAATGCTCCTTTCCAGTATCTTCTACATCTTGCCACATGACATCCATCCCCACCTTTTCTGTCTGTCTGACACTCACTGTCTTTGTTCTAGTCTGAGAGCTACCCTCCCTTTTGTCCATCTGACTCCCTTACCTGTGAGCGATAAGGAGGGCAAGCTGACAAGATCGGCTTTGTGTTTCCCGCTCTCAACTGCTCTCGCTAAGTTGCTATTCTTCTTTTCTCTTCAGTCTACCCCCCTCCTCCCCCGTTCCTCTGTTTTCCAATCATGTTCACTTACTGACCTCATGTCAGGATGAGCAGCAGCAAGACTGAGTCAGTGGGGGGTGGGGAGAGAGACGGGACAGGGGGAGATATCGCCAAAGTTATTACAATTCATCCTGTGGATGAAAGTGCAATTTTCCTCATTTGCTGATCTCAAGATAACACTCACGTCCACAGCCTAAGCTGGGCTGTCAAACCATGCTTTTGCATGATGACCCTTTTTATCTGCTTCTGTTAAGGAATCCATCCTTGACTTGCTTATCCTGTGAAGATGATTGGTCCCTCCATGCTACACAATACTCTCTCCATTTTTTTTAAGGAGTCTGTCTTTATTGGTGCATGCACAATAAATGGAAAGGCTTTAACATTATTTATCAACATCTATTATTCTTTCCACACTTTTATCATTAAACTCTCTAAAATAGACACAAATGACTTTTTTGTGTTTCACAAACTCTGGAATGAACTATGAAACCAGCTTGTTAAAAAACTAAACACTTTCTGAGTTTTTAATAATTGCTCCTTGATGAATTCCACATTGGTATATTTACAATTAAGATATATAGTGAATCTACATTTTTAGAATGAAACCATAAACCATTTAATCTGTCTTTTTAGCAAAAATGCTCTCCCTTTTGCTGGCTTGAAAAGTGGTTGTAAAAAAGTTTTGTCTTTCTTAGACAACAGCAGTTGCGGTCAGCTTGAATTCATGTCAGTTGAATAGGAAACGTGTTTTTACACTGGAAAAAACTAGCAACATGCTCACGGGTACTTAAAACTACTATAAAACCAACTCTACCTAAAACACTCGTTTTTTATGGATTAAGTCTCCATAAAAGGTTCTTTTAAAACACTGACCAGGGAAATCAACTCTCCAACCTTGAAAGACCATATATACATTTTTAGAAAGGTCAGATGGAATAAGGACAATAGAAATCATCGGAGGCACCTTTATGTGTGTATTTGAGCATGTGTGTGTTTTTTTGTCTTCTTTTTTTTTGTGGTCGATGTTACTCATGCAGTTCATGCGTGACTCACATTTACACACTCTCTGTCTCTCTTGTGGTGTGTGAAATCATAGTCAGTGGTTTGGTTTGATGTTTACAAGGCTGTACAACAGAAGGCTCCCTTGAGGATGAATAGATGTTAAGACTCAAGAAGCCTCTCTCATCAAAGGTCTCCCACCGCCTTCCTCAACGTCTTTCTCTGTCTTCCCCTTTTTCTGTTTTCCCTCACGTCTTCTCTCGCCTTTTTTCCCCTGCTGTTCGTCTATTAGAGTTAGGTGGGGTTAAGTTCCCACTCTAGTTTGCTTTCACGCGCTCTCACTCACACATACATGCTGACACTCACAATCAGTCACAGTCACTGTACAGTCACCTTTCAGAACAGTAGGACAGTCCTGACAGTTAGATGGATGGCAGAGTTTGGGATTCTTGACACTGTAGAACATTGACCTTACTCTTTGACCACACACAGCACAGTCACATACAACTTTCTAATAAACAACCCTATCACCAGACAGGATGTTGATCTGGAATGAGTCTGCAGGACTCCAGATTAGGTGCAGTGACAACATTTTTAAAATTCAGGGCCAGCCTTTTTTGACTTGAACTCCACACTCTTCATTTCCAGCCTTGTTAAATATATAGGTCACACTGGTTTCTGCATTGGCATTGACCGTTGGCACTGGACGTAAATTGCGTGCTGCAAAAATGTTAAATGTTAGATAGTTTCTAGGTTTACTGGCCTGCTGATAAAAATATACTATACAGTGTTTCCCACAGAATGACAGTGTAACTGTGGTGTACAGTTACACTGTGTTGGACAGCGTTGGACAGATTTGTGCAGCGGTGTTCATAAAGGTGAGGGGGAGAGCGAGAGAGAGAGAGACAAATAAATGAACGTATGGGAAACACTGCTCTACAAAGGGCTTAAGAGTTGTAACAAATGTCTCCCCCTTCAGGCAGTGAGAGTAACTACACAAACACTGTTGACACTTCTTTATGATGTATGCCTACAGGAATTCAGACATACGATAATCCATTATTTTGGTAGAGTAAAAGTCATAGCTGCATAGCCTACTCCAAATATTTTAAAAGTACCAACCTGTCCAAGAGCAGTAACACAACATCCATGTCCTCTGTCCCTTCTCTTGTTTCAGTGCTCTCCTACGAGGAAAAGCTACACCAATGTTATCCATGTTTTTTTTGACTGTAATCCGTCCTCTGAACGCTGAATTTCTTTTTTATCTGGGAGCATCACAAACATTTCTTGGACACTTCTTAGTTCTTTCTGCCATGGACGCTGCCGTACTCTTGGGCTCTTAGGCTTTAGTGTTGTCCAAAATATTGATTTTTTGATACAGATTCTGAATATTTTAAATTGTTTTAACTAATTTTTCACAGTATCAATACTGAAAATGTGCTTCTCTTCTCCTCGACAGCTAGTTGACACACACAACGCTGCAGTGCCCACACAGCCCCGCTGTTACGACCCTCTGTTGTCTAGGGCTGTCATAAACATAGAGGCATAACCTGGTGTTGGTCTTAAAAGGTAACTTTTTTTGGTAAGGAGCAGATGAAATAACAAACCAAGTTAAATAAAAGAGGTTCTCAGAATATTTAAACAAGGTAGATTCTTACTAAGAAACACAAAGAGCACAGCACCCACTACAACTAATGAAACTAACACAAAAATACTAAGTGTGGTTATCAATGTGGACTCTTGCCCTATTTCCACCCTTTTGCCAGCCACAAGCTGGTAAAACCACATAAAACACTCAAAAGTACTGTGATTCTAACTAATAAACATAACCACAAACTGGCTACAACGAGCTCAAGTGTTTTACTCCACTAAACACAACTGCAGAAGCTAACTAACAAAGTACTTACTTCACTAAACTAAACACAATCAACACACACAAGGCACACAAGTCAACTGGTTGTGACAAGCGGCCGAGAGCAATAGGTGGACTCTCCTTAAGAGCAGGAGGTAATGCTGAGGTGGTGACAAGTCACTGGTTGAGCTGGAATAGAGTGACCAATGGGCTGGACTGAAGTCAACCTTACAGAGCGCCACAGAAACCAGGAAGTACGTGGGTTTTCATTCCACATGTAGGCCTTTCTTCATCACAGGGTCGCACAACCTACTTGGCATAGATAGCCAAGTAGGTTAGCCTTCTCTCACTCACAGTGCTGTTGTCTCATCACTTGTTTCCTTCTCTCTGGTTGATTTGATTCACATTTTTTTCTGCCTTTTCGACGTGTTTTTTTCCTGCCAGAGTTTCGACAAGGCCTGTACTATGCTCAAAGACAGGTTTGATTGTTCAGAAAAAGAGCTCACTAAAGTGGCACCGAGCTTGGCAGAGTATGTTTTCTCCATTCCTCTCATTAGAGCTACAAGACTATGGGAATACCGGGGTGTTTGGCTGTAGTTTTGTCCCACTGTTTTCAGTGTCTATGTCTTAATAATGCATGATTAAACAATACTAGAGTCTCAGCCATCTGTGTGCTGCACAGGTTGCACTATAGTTCATCACAGATTTAGAGACAATAAACTCATGAGTGACTTCAGTTCTTTCATCACATACATTGTTTTCTCCCTCCGCATGAGTACGAGATGTTTGCCCTCTTTTCACACTACCTTTCTTTTTTTTTCTTACTGTTTTGGAGCTAGTATAATTGAATTTGGCATTAAGTGTCATGCATTTTACTACTAGCACTGTGAATGGAACTACTGGATATTGCTCCAACTACCTTTCAGTAGTATTTCATATGGATTACACCCAGTTTAATTATACTCAGTAGCAGGTCACTTAAATTCCAACTGTTACCTTGAGTGCATTGTCTTTTTTATGAGAAAGTAGCTATGATCTTTAGTTTAAATGCAGCTGCTTCACTAAAACGGTTCTGCTTGCCCATTATATTTTGCATTAAACATTATAGTTTGTTTTTTCATTCTATTTTCTGCTTAGTGGTTATTTTCCTATTTAATATGTCTGTAAATGTTCAAATGCCTTTCTGTGCTTTATGTAAAGCACTTGCCTCAGTTTGAAAGGTGCCACACATATTGCTTTGCCATTTGCTGCTTTAAAACCGACAAAGACAGCACTTCTGATTGATGCTCTCTTAGTGGTTTCCACATCGGCTGGTGTGCAGAAATTGCTCAGTTGTCCCACAGAGCCCTACGAGCCTAGTGTGATTGTATATAGCATTTCTATTTTTGCCATTTTACTTTTGTCTTAAGAAATAGAGTCAGTTTTCTGGATACGCAGACCCAAGCTGGTGTAACAGTCATATTTTTCTTTTCTGGACCACACAGAGTAAAAAGATAAAAGTATATTTAGCTGTAGCAGGGTGCTGACGGGATGTTGTCCTACTAATAAGACTTGGTTTGAGCAAGATGCTAAATCTATAGCAGCTTCAGGGGTGTTATCCTGTAACTGATTCTTAGCTATTATTGCCCTGTGGATGGGAAGAAACTGACATAGAAATTTTACAACTGGGATCAATATCTGCTGTATATCTTCTATTTTTCTTTTTGCATTCTGCCAAAGCGTTCAGCATGCTGACATATCATTCAGTCAATGAAAAGTGGGCCGGATGACTTTTGAACCTTAAAGTGCTTAGAACAGCTCAGCATAACCTCCAACAGAATATCAATGCATTTGATAGAGACCACACATACTGTATACTACACATGTCAACTGGATCGAGGTGAGACCTTGATGCTGCTCAGACTTCGGAATCAGCTGCTTCTTTCCAGTTTTACCACATTTCTCCATCATTCATTTTCTTGTTTTTTTCATATGTTTCTAACATTTAACTGCTGGCTATGTGATAATACACATACAATAATACAATAATACTAGCAGAACGTCTCAACCTTAAACCTGCCCTCCTCCACTATCTAAGCCAGGTTTCACACACATGGCGAGGGCGGAGAGACAGCACACCATCACACAAAGAGTTCATTTTTATTAGTAGATGAACAGCTGGTCTCCATGACATTTATCAGGACAATAAAATAATTTGTGTGTATTATTTTGTATAAAGGTATATTTTAATCCAATGCTCATATGTTGTTCTTAAAGTAGACAAGAACTCATTGGGATTTTAATCCAGATGTTGAGACCCCGCTCCCTGTCTATTAGTGTACACAGACATATTTACACTTACATACATTACCTTTCTTTTGCTAAAGGCTTGTCATTTATCGTCTTTACCAATTTTATACTTTATAAAAAGTAGCCAGTGAGTTTGCATAAAATTTCATCCATTTTCATGCAGTTTTTTTCAGGTATTAAAAAGACACTTTTCTCCACACTGTGTAGGGCTTCTGGTAGCAGGAAGCAATGAGAATCACATTTATCCAGATACATTTTTGTATTTTCTTTTTTTTGAAAAATAAAAAAAAATTTTTTAACTTTATTATTTTTTAAGTTGTTATTAAGAAAAAAATTATTTGCCCTCTGCATTATCAAATTGCTTCAAGAATGGTTTCTCTCTCATCCTCTCAGATGATGCTTGACGTCATCTGCATTCTGTAAACTTTCCTGTCTGCTGTGCAAATCCACTGATGGGGGGCAAATATCAGTCAATGGTCAGCTTTGTAATAATAATTTCAGATATTTAGTTAATTGAATTTCCTCCAGTGTTTTCAATAGAGAACAGTTGCCTTGCTACCGATCTATGTCACTCATCTCTGATGAGTGTTGATCAAAAACCCATTAAAAACAGACTTGTCAGATTATCAGATCATGGAAGGGTAGAGCTGAAGGACAGAGAGAAGAGAGACAGCAAGAGAGAGCCACTGAGAGAGAGAGAGAGAGTGATGTAAAGAAAAATGGCTTGATTCAGTTAGATCAAGAAGGATATGACTGTATTTGGGACATAATGTCACTTGAAAATGAAAGTATGACTAGAAAGCAGTTATATTAAAATATTATTAATTAAAAAATAGGTATTAAAACAATATGAAGCACAAAGAGACAGGTAGGCTGAGATATCAATGACCCCATAATACACACACAAGCTGACTTGCAGTAAATATAATGACCAGAATACACGGTAACCCAGTGCTAGGAGAGCTCCCACTTAGTGGGCAAGGGGCAAGTTTATGCCACAGGCAGGATGATCATCAGAACAACCCAACCTAAACAAAACACAACTCTATACAGTTGTTGCATTCATATTATTTTGTACACATGTATGTATAAAAGATAAAAGAAAACATGTTCAAATCCCACCAACTACGCAGCCTACCTGGGTTTTCCCAACTAAGTTAGCCTCCCCCTAACGTTACATGGGGCTCTCCTCGCAACAGTGGTTGCCACCTGCTACGCTGCGGTCAGACACTGCCCTGACCCCGGGGTCTCTTGATGGACACGCTTCACGCAGGGGACAAAAGCATAACACACCCAGGGCTCACCAACAGGTGCCTGCTATCGACTTATCCCTGCCGGTCCGGCCAGACCAACTGCCCCGCAATGTCAGTTCCCCCGGCTTCATATCCACTCGAAATGTAGGCTTATTTAGGGCCTATAAAATAAATAAATAGACAAAAAAAATGAACATTTACGCTTTCATTTTAGTTAGTTTTAGTTAGTTTTGCAAACCTACAATACAGTTTTAGTTAGTTATTGTTTTTTGTGAAGCCTCAATTTATTTTTATTTCAGCTAAGGACAATATTTTTTCACATCTAGTTTTCGTTATTTTGTTTGTCTTTGTTAACGATAATAACCTTGACATGGATAGAACCGCACTGAAGCACATGTGCTTTCTGACTAGAAAAGTCAAAATGTCTGCTCTTAAAAGTCCTGTTAAGATCACAGACACACCATTTCCTCAATTTTTCAAGATGTTGTCTGTTTATACTAAATGATTAATTTAGGTTTACTATAGAATGCTATAGCGATCTAATCCAGTGTGTTTATTTGTAATTGTACAATATTAGATCATCATTATGGGGCTTCACAGCAGACTTCTTTACCTTGTCATAACAGGACAGGAACAGGTGTTAATAATGTTAATTATGGCTGTGTTCTACTTAAGCGTAAGTGTCCCAGTAAGCCTTGAACAGTGAGCACACATGCATAATATCAGGGTCCTGGAACTAGAACACGGTCTACGTAAATAGAATGCAGATAACAGACAACTGATAACATTACTAATGTTATTACTACAATGTTTTTTGTGTTGAGAAGTTAACCTGATTGTGCATGTATACACAGTATCCACAGACAGTTAAACATGAACAGGTGTCAAGTCTTCTCAGCAGCTTTGGGATATTTGGAGTCCTTGAAATGCCTTGAAATGACACTTGAACTCTGTGTCTACTGTTTCCCTTCCAGGACTGGCTGAGCAAGTTTGGCTACCTCCCGCCCCCTGACCCAGTGACTGGTCAGCTTCAGACCAAGGAGGCCCTGACCAAGGCCATCAAAGCCATGCAGAAGTTTGGAGGGCTGAAGGAGACTGGAGTCTTTGGTATGTGGCTGTGTGTGATAGTGGTGAAAAGGGCGGATTATGGTGGTACTTTGTATGGATGGAGGTACTGTGTGTGTGCTTACTTTGCTTGTTCCAACAATAAAACCAAACACGCAGAAAGACAAATACAACGGTCACACAGATGCAGTAAAAATATGCAATACCAGGTAATGGACAAAAATCCACTTAGGCCTCGTTTCTTCATATGATTTCCAGTGAAAATGTAGGCAAAATCACAATGACCACAATGTGTACTGTTTTTGCCAACATCTGTAAAATATTGTGAGAGCATAGACATATATGTACACAGATAAGAAGAGCCCAGCCCAAGGAGAGATTTAGGGTTTACACTATGTGATTTAAAAGTTCTGATCAAATACCTAAATACTTACATGTTGTGACCAATTCATTTTCATCACCTTAAGCCATTGAAATCTTAGGAATGTTAGATGTTAACTGCATTTGAAAATAGCATGAATTTGGATATGTCTGCATTTGTTTGCAATGGGACTGCAGGAATTCAAGGGTTTGTGCTACTGAAGGGGATGAGCAATAGGTGACTGTATCATCTGCATAAAAATGGAACGCAGCATTTGATCTATTTTTGATCTATTGCCGAGTCAATGCTCAGTGAGTGAAAGAGTGAGTTGTATTCTAATTTAAAGCGTACCTTGGGAGGAAAATATAAGGTATATCGCACAATATAATGCAGATGTCTACACACCTTGAGACACCCTGTAAACATAAATCATACTTGCTGTCACACACACACACACACACACACACATACACACACAGTAGAATACAGTACTGCATGCTATGTGATTTATAATAGTGGTCTGTGTACAACAGGATAACAGTATATCGATTGGTATGCCATCTACTTTCCTCTCTCATATACAGAACATATTGTCAGCCTTACTTACACACACACACACACCACAATTCTCTTCCACAAACAATAACGTTCTTCATCATATACACCACTATTCCATCTCACATATAAAACTGTAGAGGGTAAAAAGCATGATAGTCTGTGTGAATGGTTTTGAGTGAGTACATTGGTTGTGTGTGTGTGTGTGCGTGTGTGTGTGTGTAAGCAAGTATAATTTATGGCCTGAACAGAAGTGTGTGTGAGTGTGACTGTGAGAGAGAGCGAGAAAGAGTGTAACTGTGCATGTAAGAGGGTGTCATATACAGCTTGTATGATTTATGACCTAAGTGGTAACTCATAACATCCTGTACATGCACATATGTATGCATATGAGCACATACACTTTGCGTTATAGGTACTGAAACAGCCATTTGCAAACAGACGTAGTGGTGGATGTCTGTCACTTACATTCTTTATACAATGTGTTTGTGTTCAACACAATCTGCATGCATATGTTAAGTTCATTTGTTTTCCAGCTGTCATAAAACTAAAGTAATAAAGTTATATTTATGGTGTTTGGTTTAATTATTGTAACCTTGTTAGTCTGTATCACAATTACCTCTCCTCTCCTCTTTAGACCAAGCCACACTGGGTCTAATGAAAACACCCAGATGTTCTCTGCCAGATGTTTCTGATGCAGAGGTGACAACAGGCCGCGGCAAACGAAGCCTGACTCCTCCAAACAAATGGAACAAGAGGCATCTATCCTGGAGGTAGGGATAAATGAAATACGTATCTACTGCAATGCCCTGAAAATAGTCATCAGAATATCCAGAAATAGATCATTCACCATTTATCTGTAGTAATGCTGAATGCTGAAGGGTGCTTCACATAGATGAAGTCATTGAGTCAATGGACTTAACGGATGAGGAGTTCTTATCCCCATCACAATGCTGTGTTTTGGCAGTGGGAGGCATCTTACTGTTGCTTGGCTACCACATAATGAGCTATTAGTCACTTACTGTTGATGCTCATGTTAGCCGTAACAATCAACAGTAGTAACAAACAAAACGGAATTCTAAAAGTTGATTCTCCAAGTGATCTAAAGTGGTCTGCCTAATACTTTAGTACTCTGAAAAATATTACTGTTAGCAGCAACAATTGCTAACTTTTCTTGAAAGATTTCCAGTTTTTTTTAGCTCAGATTTGAAATCAACTTTAACTTTTTTTTTGCTGCTAAAACTGCTCAAACCCATTGGAAACAAGTAGAGAAGCTGAAAAACCACTGCTGCCTAATTCATCCCACTAAGCTTTAGGCAGTAAAACATGAAAATTAAAGATAAAATTAAATACTCACTATTTTAGAAGCATGATCTTGCACAATACATACTATGTGTCAGTGTTTGTGTTTCAGTATAGTTCAGTCTATCTAAGTCTAATGCAATTGTGTTCAGTCCAACTCAGTCATTCATCTCATTAGTGCAATACGGTGAACTAGAAGTCATAATAATGGATAACATTTATTTAGCTCTTTATCTCAGATACTCACACATGTACTCACAGTGCTTCAGAGAGAAGGTGGGAAGGGAATACCTCTTAGCCACCACCAAAATGTAGCGCCCACCCAGGTGATGCATAAACCATCTCATTTTAATTTTCTCCATCTGTGCATCTTTTGGTAGATTAGATATGGTGAATCTTCCTCAAGGGGGAAATCTTTAGGTTTCGGAATCAATTTTGGCTCAGAGGAAGAGCATTTTGTAAAAGTGCATGCTGGTTAGAGGGACCTTAAAGCAACAGAAAACACTCTCCTCCTCCCTGATAAAATACAAAGAAACCACTTCCTGTTGTTATGTATAAAATGTGCAATGATTTAAAATCCATACCAAACTGAATAGTTTTTGCACGCAGACAGTTTTGGATTACAATCTCCAGGTCAGGAACAAAGTCATTTGTATGCTTCCTAAAGATAAAAAGCTTCATCACACAGTCAGGTTATACTGTACACGATAAAATAATACGGTGCTGTTAAGTGCAGCTGGACCATCTGTCAAGGATATGGCTTAGTGTTAAACAGCAGAGGAAGAGCCAGTGAAACATATGGCATGGCCTGTGCTGATTCACACATGCAAACAGGGGTGATTCAACAAGATGATGATCTAAGCTGGTGTCTCGGCCAGTTTGCGTGACATGTGTACCCGTGTGGCGACAGACAGGCTGCACATTGATACAGTAGCTACACACACGCGCACAAAATGATGTGCAAACATGCAGAAAAAGACACACAAACACACCCACACTGTCCCCTCCCACATGGGTGTCTCTCTGTGTTCTGTCTCTCCCTGCTGGTGAGAGGTATTTGTAAAGAGTCAGTACTTCTCAGTCAGTCAGCCATCACGTACAAGTCATGACAGTCTTTCCACAAGTTTTGATAAAATCTCCATGCTACTCTCTTTGCCCGCTCATGGGCAATGACCTCTCCCAGATTGCAGCCAACAGTGTTGTTGCTGATGAGAGGAGTCAGTCTTGAACTAACTTGTTTAATGGCGTGACTGACCAATTACCAGTTGAAACGATGCATTGTAGAGTCACTACTGTGTGCCTTACTGCACAGACACTTTGTGTTGCACGGCTCTTTTGCAGCTGGAAAAGAGGACCATTTCCTGTTTTTTGTTTATTATGTGTTGCATCATTGTGGTGCCATAACTAGCCAGTCACAACCAAACCTTAAACAAAACACTCTATTGTCTTTAGCCATGCTAAATGTTCCACGGATGGCAATGACGGTCGGTCAGCTCGTTGGTTCTCCACTTTGGTCCAGACTGAACTATTCCATGACATTTTTTACACATGTTCATGGTCTCCAGAGGAAAGCTCCTAGAGACTTTGGTGATTCCTGGACATTTTATTCAGTAGCTCAAAACTGTACATTGTGTTTAACGCTAATTAGCAAATGTTAGACTCTTTGTCTAGTTGAGAATCATGTGACAGTTGATCAGTTGCCACCTCATATCAAGTACAGGTCTTTTAGCTTGTATTGAATGTTGATTGCACAGCCAGTGTTTTAGTATAGGATGTGTGTTTTGGAGTTACAAAGTTTATAATTATGCATGGGGGGGAAGCTGCTAAATATTATGATTACACTTTAGGAGAGCAAACAGCTGCAGAATTATGTATGCTAATGAGACATTTTGGCAAACATAAAAAATCTACAGTAAAGTCAATAGCTGATGTATGTAGTAACCACAGCGACATTTGATTCTGATCGGCAAAACACAGTAGGACTGCACTCTCATCTTTTCATCATTTAGAGTCATTCTTCTTCTCTCATTGTACACTATAGTCTTGTGCCAGTTTTCCCGAGTCTAAGTGGATAAATTGATTTTGTGGAGATGAGGAGCAGGATGTTTAAACCTGACAGGTCAGCACAGCATCTCAGTTTAGAGGGGTGTTGCTTTGCCACAAGCTGCGGTGGGTACTTGACAGCAGGAACACACTGAAACAGACAGGTAGGCTGTGAAAATCTTGGCTACGCTTTCAGAATGTGTGATGCTGAAATACTGTTTATCAAGAAAGTATGTTCAGTTTGCAAGCTTATACACAGTGCTTCAGATGAAAATAATGCTTGTACTGTAAACTAACCACACGACAAGCTGCTTGTTTTTTTTTTACCACGTATAAAAGGTAGCAGTAATCTGTTTGGAGTCTTTATTTCAGCCAGCCCAAGTTAAGAAAAGTGAGCAGTGGGCACATAGGCCAGACGGGCCGAAACAACCTGCAGGAGCAATCGAGGAGGCTAATAAATCTAAGGTAGTAAAGAAGAAGAGCAGAATGAAGCGAAATGCAGAGGGAAAGCAGGACATCAGAGCACTGGAGGACTGAAGAAACAGGTCGATGAGCAAGAACGATGGGAAGGCTGTGAGAGCATGAGGGAGTGAGGGGGCTGCGGTAGTTACTGTGAAAGCAGAACAGAAAATGAATAGAGCTCGGACTGAGAAGCCTATGATGTTGGTGAGTTCATGAATTTTCCTCTAAGTACCAAGATGTCATTGAAATTTGTGGTGAAATGTCTCAGTATGCCAAGCTGTTATAACATTAATTTATTTAACCTACTAGTCGCTATTTAAAAGCTACTAATACTTAATTTTCTAGTAACAATTTCTTTAGTTACTAGTTTTCTATTCCTGTTTTACTAGTAACAGTTGATTGAATACTAGTACTAAATTTTTTGTTACTAGTGACTATTTCATTATTTACTTGTAACTATTTTTAGTTACTAGTCACTAAATGAAAATTTTTTCGACCCCCATTTTACTAGTATCTATTATTTAGATACTAGTACCTAATAATTAGTTACCAGTAATAAAAAAATAAACACTAGTGTCTAAATAACAGACACTAGTAAAATGGAAATGACTAGTAACTATTCAGTTAGTAACTAGTAACTAACAAGTACATACTGTATCTAAATAATAGATACTAGTAAAATGGAAATGGTTACTAGTAACTAGTGGATCAGTCACTAGTAACAAAAAAATGAAGTACTAGTAACTAAGCAATTGTTACTAGTAAAACAGGAATAGTTACTAGTAACTAACAAATAAGTACAAGTAGCTTTTAACTGTCTGCAACTATTGGATGGCTAATTAAATTTGTTGAATTGTTATACATGTAACACATTGGTGATCACATGTAACAGAGTGGTGATCACATGTAACACAGTGGTGATCACACAACTTTTAGTCAGGTCAAAGTTGGAATCTTCCTGCTAAAATAATGGCATTCCCATCAGCCTCAGCTCCCGCTTTGTATGTTTATTGCTAATTAGCAAATGTTAGCTTGCTAAACTGGTAAACGTGATAGCGACTACATCTGCTTGACATCACAATGTTCGGGCTTTAGGTTTCCTGCTCCACACAGGTTTGCAGCATCAAAAGTTACAGATCAGACTGCTAGAGGGATGAGTTCAGAGGGATGAATCATTTGTCACTGGGGGCAGGATGGTTATGGCTTATTGATAACAGATTACCTGGCGGCTTTGTCCCTGTGGCATTGCCTTGTTGACATAATCCCCCGCATCTACACACTGGAGGCTTTCAGTCAGAGATACAGCATGGGAGCTCTCCTAAGGTCTCAGCTGACCTGGAAAACCGAGTGGCAGCAATCCAGCATCACACTGCACCGAAACTGTTGTACAGAGTCAACATCTGCTTCAGGGGACCAGCATGCACACTTGCTGTGAAGACCTGCTGTTTTATGACTAGAACACTTTGCTTTTTCTCATCACTCGCTCCCTCTTTCTCTCACCTTCTCTCCATTCTACTACTGCCAACTTACTCCTGCCAATCACACGCCTTCCGATGCCTTCAGCTCTGTACCACTCGGCTTTGTGAAAAAGGCAGCCTGTCTTTTCAGTCCAATGAAGCCACCTTTCTACTCGGAGCTCTAAGCCAAGGAAATAGAGATATATAGACCTTGTGTCTTCAGTAGATTTTTTTTTAGCCTGCAGCTCCTGCCAAGAAACAGATGGCACATTTATTGTGCTTTTATTACAAACACTTGTGGATTATTTTTTATTTCAGATTAACTCACAGTTTGAGAGGTTTCCATATGGTGTGGGTTATCAGTAATACAACATAGTAAAGCATTGACATTCTATATAGAGCTGCTGCTTGGGAGTGTTTGGGTGTCATTTAATGAAAGTATTTTTATCTAGGTATGTTGTTTAACATCAGGGTTTCTGCAGCATTCACCTAGTCAAATTTACGACTTTTTGTGACCTTTTTTAGACCACTATCAATGAAATTTAAGACCTATATCACAACATCAAAAAATGAAACGAAGCTAAGGAAATGCAGTCACAAAATTACTTGCAGAGTGAATAAATGTATTCAAATTAGGGTTGAGTAATGTCTACAAAATTGGCATTAGACAATGTCAACAATGAAACACCGGGATGGACGATGACTTTGATAAGCAACTTAATTAACAGGCTGGCACCCGCTGCCTTGAATAAGGATCACGGGTGGAAAAATCCAGAAAAAGTTCTGAGCCTTTTTGGTGACTTTATAAAACATAACCTACTGCTGATGAAAACTCAGAGGAGACCGAGAGGGGCGGGGAAAGCCTGTGTGTTGTGCAGTGAGAGACCAGAGGGAAAGATGTATGTGAGTGAGTGCAGGGAGAAGAGAAGTCGAGGCAGGTGCAAAGCAGGTGCGTTCAGAAATAATAATAAAAATAATGTCCATGGGGATTATTTTTGTCTTAGGGATCCCCCAAGATTTTTTTTTTCCAATAATTGAATTCCACATAATTTTGGAATATTGTTATTACTGCACCTGTGAATAATAAGTTAGAAAATCTGGAGCAGATTTTTAATAAACTACACCCCAAAAGCTAAACTTGCTAAAGAAGTCTACTGGGTTTGAATTATAACCATTAGATCTGGGAAAAGTCATGATTTTACATTCATGACGCAGTACCAAACACTTATAACACAGTTATTATGACCTCAGAATCATTACAGACTGTTCATGTTTGCCTTTTGTGTCTTAATTTAGTGCTTTATACATTTGTAGAAGTTAACATAAATAATAGGCAACCTTAGGACCACCTCCCTTCTATATAATTACAAGCATTTCATTTGTACATTAAAATCCAAAAGAATAATCTTGTCATTAGCTTAAAAAGGACTAGTACGCATCCCTAATTTGCTAACATTACTAACCTCAGCTCCTCCGTGGTCAACACCATCTTTTCTTTATAATTTAACTATCAAGATGTACAGTAGATGACAGAGCTGTAACCAGAAAACTTAATGCTGATCTTATCCTCTGCTAACTTTAACTGTCTCTGTCTGATGCTCTCTCCCTCACTTTTGCTCGTCCAAACGAGGAGAGGGGGACAGCCATGCGTTGAGTGTGACTGTAGCTTTCTGAAAATCATTAATGTACCTGTGAAATTTTTGTAGCAGTGCTCATTTATTAGGCAGCAACAGTAGGCTTCAAATACATTGCTAGCAACTGGTTTGAACCAAGCCCTAAGCTCTATTTTTTCAGGCAAAAGTTGCTAAGGTTGCACTTCCCTGTAGCTAAAGAACAAAGACGTCTGTGAACACAACAGCTGCATGTTGGTCTTTGTAGTCATTATAAAGCGAATTATATTTGGACTAATGAAAGAAAGAACTACAACACCACAAGAGGAAAAACATTTTTGAACACTGCAGAAGCATTTCAATGAGCATTAGATGTAGCGTTACATGGACGTTGAAAAATTAGGATCTGTTTACAATTATTTAAACCTAGAACACAGACTTCAGTGAATTCAAGACTTTTTAAGGCCTTAAAATATGATTTTGAAATTTAAGACTTTTTAAGACCATGCAGAAACCCTGTAAGATGGAAAATGTTCAGTCCCTTGCTTGCTTCCTTCTTTATTCACATTAATATTCTAGCACTTAATTGTTTTGTGAAGTGGAATATCATAACTTATCCACTCTTCATCAACTTTCCCTGTATTCCTATAGTGTTTTACACATTTAACCATCCATGGTCTTGTGCCTTTATTCAACTCGAAGGTCCCCAAATTGTTGACACCACACAGATAGCATTTATATATTTAGCTACAATAGATAAAGTACAGAGGCCCTGAATTGTGCTCAGCTACTTTTATTTCTCATACTGTCCATTTCTTCAGCACCTGTATTCACCCTGAACACTCTAGTTCTAGTCTCTTTAAAGTTTTTCAATGAAATCACTTATCAAGAAATCACTTTTTTACTGCCTATTGTCAACGAGATGTAACCTTACTTAGAAATGAACCACACGGCTGTTTTTTTGTTGTTGTTTGGAACAGTGATTATACTGCTTCTTATGTGAAAGAATTGGGCTGGGTTCTTGGCATGCATGTTCCTGAGCCTCTTGCCTACTACAGCAACAACAACGCAGCTAATGAAATGTCCACTAACACCACGAAACGACCGGCTTCCAGCACAACACAGACTGCAACACAAACTCCACGTAAGGGTAAAAAACAACAAAGGTTTATGTGCTGATGTCGGGTAAAAACACAATCAGAAAGGCATGAGTCACAGACATAACATCATAACGTCTTAGGACAACACCACAGTGGAAGACTCAACCACTACAGTAATGTTACTTACTGCGGTCTAACTGTGGCAATTAGCTCACTAACCATTTTCATTACCATCCAATACATTAGCTGTGACATTGCTGAGCAGCTCTGATGAAAGATACACAAATATCTTTAGTTACTGAAAAGCCGGCAGGTTATGCATGACATTACTTCAACCTCAAACAGATAATAATATTACTGTAACGTTGCAGTGTGAGTTTACCTGAGTTTCCTGCATGTAATGTGAAGCTGTCTCCTGGTGAGTCTCTTTATGTATGTCAGATTTTTTGCTCGCTAATGAGTTCAAGCACGTGGACGAGCACACACCTGGTTGCAATTTAAAAAATGCTCTGCCAGTAGACACTGAAAACTTTATAAAGCCCCTTTAAGGATTCCCTACCTAAAAGCCATCTTTTTTCTTATTATACAGCTTCCTGGATAAGGAGTTGGGGAATAGGAGGTTGGTTTTGTGTTGGCTAGATGTTAATTTGCCCAACTTGTGCATTAGAAAATGGTGCCGTTCTCTTATTGATTTATCAGTAAAAAGATTTGAGCAGTTCTAAAACCAGTTTCAATACCCATTTGATGTCTTTTCTTTCCATTACAACTTGGTGAGTTGAAGATTTCCTTTTTAAACGATTGAAATTTAAAGAGACTTGTGACAAATGGCGGAACTTTCGGAACTGCAGAATTGCAGCGCCTAGACATTGGGAGATGTGCATTTCTGTTACTGGTCTGAGACCAGTGTTGCCCCTGTATTCGCTGCATTACACCACTGATGAATGAATGACCACGCTACTGTAACGTGGGAGTTCGATGTGTGGTGGTTGGTGCGCTCTTTATGCAAAGTAACAGGATGGAGACAGATAACTTTCTTATGCAGTACTTTACTCTTCGCCACACTTCATCAGCTTCATAACAACAACAGTACATCCTTGTTCCGCCTCTCACGTGACTAGACTAACCAATCAGAAGCTAGCAGATGTTAGACTGAAGTAAATGTGAGGAAAAGATTCAGGTTAACCACGTGGACCCTGGCACCTATTTCTAAGAAAAACGCCTAAAATAACATAACCAAAATGAATCAGTAATATGTCCTCAAAAATTAGGACAAGATGCATTATTCTGGTCCCCTTTGAAAGGTCAGTAGCTAAGGAATATGAATCCATTGTACATTAACATATTTATTTTACCATTACAGACTACATGGAGATGAAATACAGAAAAAATATGATATTTTCATCCTCGCCTGGTAAAAAAAGCTATATTTTAATGCAATAAACCATCAAAACCATCATAGGGTAGATTATAATGCACCTGGATATCTTGTAATACACCTGGAATACAACTGTAACTGTAAATTTGATGAAAAGAAACTGATATACAGTTACAGTTATTACACAATCTTTCAAAAATATACCAGGTGAATGTCCATGTTTTGGCCATATTTACTGTTTATATGTTCACTTTTATTGGTAGTTATCTTCAAAACATTATTTCTCTCC
>JAPMOB010251794.1:0-29955 GCA_029875015.1 Lepomis gibbosus
CATGTTACCTTACTTAGTAGCATTTCCACATCCAGTAGTTATGGAGCAACATAATAATTCATCTGGAGTTGTGTTTCTGGCCACCTGATGAATGTAAAGGCCAATATTCACTTTCTTCTAGCTCTGTACTAACATATCTGGCTCTCTAGATGCTAAATGCTCCACCAAGTTCACCAGCTAGTCTCTAACTTTGTCTGCTGCTTGGTGCTGAGCAGGTAGTGTTCAATGTTTTAGAGCTTTTATTTTACTTAAATCAGCGGACTGCTGCTGCTGGAAGTAACAGGATGAGAGTGAATCAAAACAGTAAAGGTGCAGTTCACCACTACAAGTGACCCAATTCAAAATGTTACAATACTTTTACATTCTCATTTGATACATTTTTATTTTTATTAAAGGTATTGATTATAGTCTCTTAAATTATACTGAGGATTCCTGAGAAGTCCTGGCTTGTGTTGATTCACCAGGACTGCTGCGGCCCTGAAACTGCAGCCTACTGCAGCTACTTACTGTAATATTGAACCAAGCGAGAAGCAATGCTGGGACCGTAGTTCTGGGACCATAGTTCTTTTGCAATAGCGCTATCTAGTGGAGTAGTGGTGGTAATGCACACCAACTCGAAAGCTGATAACCCTGACTGCTAGCATGTCGGCCGTGAGGCCGATGTGTGCAGCTGTAGGGTTAACCGGTCAACATGCATATAATCAATAACTTAAATTTCGACCCACACTCACTGATGGTTGTGGTAACTGGCTTCGGGGTCAAGAGTAAGATAACTAGCCAGCCAGCTAGCTGGCAGTATCAAAGTAAACAAGGGTCCTAGAAATGTACCTCCAGTCCTAGGATTGGGGTCCGGGACTGCAGCTACATACTACTTGTCTGAGATGCAAATAACGTCCCTCAAATCTGCATTCTACTGATCGGCCAGCAGGGGGCGACTCTTTTAGAAATAATGGTAAAAACCCTACTTCTCAGCTGAATTATTACCTCAGTAAACCCTTTCCTAATAAGTTTATGGTCTCAGTCGCTAGTTTCATGTCTTTTTCAATACAACATGATGTTCATTTAGTAAATTATGGTCCCATTTAGAGGAAAATAGACCATAAAGCAGAGTATGCTTCAGGGTGGGATTATCTATGATTGACCAGTCGTTACCATGGTGACGTGTCAATCAGACTAGAGTGACTCATACCCACTGCACTGTGTAAATTTAACCATCGCTGTTGAAAAAGCTTATTAGGAGTTGGCTGTTCACTTTCTCTGGTGAGGATATTTAGTTTTAAGACTGTTGGCTAGACAAAATTATGAGCCCTGTTAAAATGACAATTAACGTGAATTAAAGATGCACTCAGCTAGTTTCCGTCATAAATGAAGTTCTTCACAAATATGGTCACGTCCGGTGCCACTGGTTGCAAAAACTCAACATGGCGGCGCCCTTTCGGCCAAAGTCAGTCTCAGCAAACTGAGATAGATAGTCTTTCAAATCATTTGGATGTTGCAAGTTTTTGCAAGAATTGGTGGACTCATTAATATGAGAAACAATAGTTAAGAAATGCATATTCTTCACAAAAGGGCTTACAACAGACTTAGCTTACAACAGATTTAGTGAAATATGAAATAGTAACAACATCAAAAGGGAGGGTGGAGCTAAGGATCAGCTAATTATGCTATTGGTTAAAGACATCTTGGAGCAACGCTGGAATAGAGCAGATATTATACAACCTGCCAACCAACGTGGTTGTTCTTCCAAGTGTTATATGAATATTTAGTTACATGAAAAGACGGAAAAACAGCAGTTTAAACTGGAACACTTAAGTCACAGTTGCATTTCAAAATGCAACATAACAGACTGAATCACACTGTGAAAGACAAATAAAGAGCAGTCATTACCACTTATCTAAGGAGAAATACTTTGGTTTCCTCTTAAGTGTATTTCCAACACTGGAAATTAAGTTTAATGTCTCTCTATTTTTTTTTTACAAATAAGGAAATAAATGAAATAAGACTTCAACAAGTTAATGGCAAGTTTAATAATGTGCACACATTTCCAGGGCCAGTGGTTGTCTCCGCCATGTGTTTAAAAAATCATCAAAGTCAAAATCAATGGAACAAACTTTTACAAAAATATATTACATACACACTTCATTATTAAGAGATCAGATCTTGCTGTGGTGAGTTGAAGTGAGGTAAATGGAATAAAATAAAAGTTGGCTCGCTAATGGACTTCGTACTGTGGCACATTGGTTCATATCAGTCAGTCGCTGCTTGCTGCTGTCACAGGTTTTAAGCTTTTAACCAGGCTGTAAGGCTGTACGCACCAGAAAATAAAACTCCCCTCCAGAAACATCAGAAACCAGTAAAATGTGTGCAGTACTCTTTTAGCAGAGTAGTAATGCATGCACACTCACATCTTACACACATTCACACACACGCATGGGCACAGCAGAAGCAGTAGAACAAGGCATTACCATAAATTCATTAGAGTGGCTGGGCAGTATTTATAAACATGTAGAGATGTTGTTTACAATGTCTGACTGGATGGATTACACTTCTGTGCAGACAGATGAAGGAAACACTCCCAACATACACACTGTTTACACTGGGAGAGAGAGAAGAGAGAGAGAGAAAGGGGTTTTAGCACATCCCTCTACGAGGTCTCTGAGTGGCATGTTTTACAGAGTGAAATAAACATCCAATAAAATAAACACCACTCTGCTGTGCTCTGCTGCGCTCTGCTGCCATGTTCTGTACTGGGACAGCAGAGAGAGACTTCTGTGTGCGTCTGCCAACACTACCTGTGGGTTCATGTGTACATGTGTGTCCGCAGGTGGAAGAGAAGAGAATAGGAGGGGGCCAAGGCATGTGGAGAGGATGGACATACATGTTTAGAAATAGACACATGCTCCAAAATTGTCCTCAGATACAAACAAATAACAAAAATGTAAAGGTCCATTGACCATTCACCTTTTCTTAACAGGGGGATACAGCTAGGCTTGGTCATGCACAGGAACTTCCTGGTGTATCCAGTCCTGGAAGTTACTGGTCCCAGCCAAGAAATAGTCTTGGGTCATTTTTATGCTTGGTTTTTTGAATGGACTAAGCAAACAAAATAAAACCTGCTAACTGCTGAACTTTAGAGGTGCAAGTAGGCAGACGTTGTCTCCCTCTGTTTCCAGTCCTTGTACTAAGCTAAGGCACTTCATATTTACCTTACAGACATGAGATAATATATAATTAGACATATAATAATAATAATATCATAATTAGACATTGTTATGACATTGTCTTTGTTTGTTGATTTACAGGTGTTTTGACTAACAGCTTATTTATGTTCGCCGATTAATCCATTCAAGTCTACATAAATATTATGCAACTTCTTCTAAGGTTTGTATTTCAAAAGATGTTTGCCAAACAATACCAAAATACAACCATTTATTTGAATTACTGGTGTGCTGGCCTTGACATGGGGTGTAATAAACCAGAGGAGTGCAAAGGGAGGCAGAAAGGGCAGAAAGGGGCGATCAGGGTGTTGATGGAGTGAAAAAAAGACAAAAGAGATTTGGAGATTTGTAGAAGAGAGGATGAATTTATTGCTCTGTGGAGAAGCGTATATAGAGGAGATGTGAGGAGGAGGAAGGGGGGGGGGGGTGGAGGAGAGGGAAATCAGACAGGTTGGACTATGAGAGCACACACAGACGCACTCTGTTTAATGTCTCGCTGACATTTCTGCTCTCCATCTCCTCCCCGCAGACCCTCTCTCGCTGGAGACGAATGGGCAGAGAGGGAAAGCCAGGGGAGAGAGAGAGAGAGAGAGAGAGAAGAGAAAGAGTACAGAGGGTCTGGGAGGAGACACAGCGCTCTGCCTGTACTTCACTCAAGGTCACAAGCCCCAGACAAAGTCAAGGGTCAGGGTTCATGGGAGGGCCAGCCAATCAGGGGGTGGGCAAGTATGGGAGGGATCAGGTTTCACTACCATGGCATCCCCGCCCCGGTGCAACTTGCTCTACTGTCTTTTTGCTTCTGTGTCTTCCTCATTTACCACCTTTTTGTCTTTTTGATCATGCCGGCTCCCATTCTCTACCTCGATTTGATGCATGCAGCTCTTTCATCTGTATTGCGCCCTTGTTAAGAGGCTCTAAAAGCGTTACAATGGGGAAAAAACTGAACAGTGCTCTTTCTGAGTTTCTGCAGGGCAGTTTAGAGACTACCTAACAGTCCACTCCCCAAGTCCTTGAGTAAATTCCTTCTGGATTCCGTCACTGTGTTAACCCATGCAATCGGGGCTACTTGTATGTGTGTGTGTATGTGCATCATTGAGGCTTTCGTTCACTGTCACTGCTCTGTGTCTGGTGCTCATTTCATTGCTCTAAACCAAACCATCTGTGTGTTCAATGGCTGGAATGTTCTCCACACACACACACACACACACACACACACACACTGCTGCCTCCACACCTCCCATCCATTGACCCAGCCCTAACTGGTGGTGTCCATATCAACAGATGAAAGATGTTAGCTACCAGCTTCCTTACTGAAACTTATATTTATACATTAGCTCAGTCAGCTACTTAGCTGGTGTTCAACTGAGACCAGTCCTATAGCAGACATCCACAATGAGACAACAAAGGACTTTTGCCCTTTATTGCCCTTTTACTGGTGGTAGAGCATTTCTCCCCACTTACCATACTGCTGTTGCGTGACCGGGTCAGTTGGCTGGAGCCGTGCAGTGCAGTAAGCTACAGGGACAACAGGCAGCAGTGTGTAGACTCCTGGCCAGGCCTGAGAACACTTCACTAACCTGATCAGCACCAAGACAAATAGAGGGGTGATTGCTTCCCCGTGGCCCATCTGGCTTCTCTTAGAGCGACGGGAGGGGAGAAACAGGGGTGGGCGTACATTTGTGTGTGTGTGCTTTTAAAGGCTGCCACTTCACATAGGGTATTTCAAACACACCACTGACTTGCCGACCAATTACAGCCAATCGGTGCTGTCGGACTGACTGCTTTCGCCCGTCAATAAAAACATTTGGTTGGGACTGCTCGGGCCTCTCTGGACCGCAGCCCGGCCCAAACAAACGGCTCTCTTGGAGTTCTGACATTCCAAAACGGAAGCGGCAGAATTCCAGCACCCGGGAATAAAGATCTCTGTGATTTAACAGCGGAAACCGGGGGGCGAGTTTAGTCCTGTGGATGGTTGAAGAGGGAAACGGGCTGACCACGTAGGTGTGAGAGGGTGTGTATGGCTCATAGATGCGAATGGTTTCCATACAGTAAGTGTGTGGCTCTCTTATGTCCTCATAGTTATTTTAAGTGCTGGATTTAATTGTGACAGCCACATCAAGCCTAAAACTGAACCACACTCGGGACCACCTCAGTTCTAGCGGGACAGACTGGGACTGAACTGGTGGGCCAAAATGCTTCAACCTTACGGCCAACCTTGGGTCAAAGTTGGAGCATGACATTGTGCTCCCTGACTGACTGCTGCCCCCACCTGCTGGCCACCAAAAGAACAACAGCCAAATAAACATAACTATCCTGGACAGTTCCAGACCATTAGCTAAAACACATGTGTATTCTAATATAAGTTGCTTTTTGTATCTGCTCCGACATGCATCTGCTGCTCGCTTTCTTTGTCTCTGCTTTCTGTCTCCTGCTTTCTGTTTCTCTTTCTTTAAGCTAATAGTAAACAGAGATGCTGCGGGCTGGGAGCTGTCCAAACAGCAGGACAATAATAAGTGTTTGTTGTCACCACGGATACACACTTTCATTACTGCCAACACACACTGGAGCATCTGGCTTCTGTTAACTGTATCCAAGCATCTCACAAATGTATGTGTTTGTATGTGTGTGTGTGTGTGTGTGTGTGTGTGTGTGTGTGTGTGTGTGTGTGTGTGTGTGTGTACTGCAATTGTCCACAAAGTAGATTGTTGCCTCTCAAAATTAAGAGTCTTCCACCTCTCATGGACATGTACATACACACTCAGGTTTGTATATGGAAATGGATGGACACATACATTCCCTATCGAAGAGGGAGACGGACCTTCACGCTTGTAGCACCTATAACACAGCACTTAAAGAGTTAAAATTGTGCTATCTCTGTTCAGTGTGTGCGTGTGTGAGTGAGTTTGCGTGTGCACACGCGTGTGCACAGACTGAGGAATGCCCTTCCCAGTTAGGGAGCAGGGGCCCAGGCTAGGGGCTTTAGAGAGGGGCCCAGTGTATGTGTGTGTGGTGTGTGTGTGTGTGTGTGTGTGTGTGTGTGTGTGTGTGTGTGTGTGTGAGTGAGCTAGTGGGAGCTTAGCAAGGGGCCCTGTGTTTTGTTCTGTTCCACATCAATGGGACGTCAAGCCGGGTTTGGGCCTGACAGCACCCGGATTAAAGGTTTTCTACCAGACTCTCTCTCCCCCTCCCCCGACACACACACACACTCACAAACACACAAACACACACAATGGGCTGAAAGAACACAGTCTTAACTCTTGGAGTACTAAATTGTAATTTGCAGGTGGCTACAGGCAGTGGGACAGGCCCTCCCAATAATGAGAAAAGGGGTTAAGAAAAGCGTGTCTGCTTGTGTGTGTGTGTGTGTGTGTGTGTGTGTGTGTGTGTGTGTGTGTGTGTGTGTGTGAGCCCGTGTGTACACCACAACAAATGGTAACAACTAAATCTTACAAGACATCGGCACACTAATAAAATAAAAAAACATTTAGTTTTAACTGTTGTTAATAACCTCCCAGCTGACTTCTCTCTGCTCCAGAAGCTGTTCATTAATACATAATTTGCTTTAGGATGCAACAAAAAAACATATGTAGTTGAATAACTCTCATTAATATAACAAAGACTAGAGTGTTAAATCAGATAAACAGGGTCGAATAGAGAAACAAGCAAAAGAATGTGTGCAAGCATGTTTAAATATTTTTCATAATGGAGTTGATATTGGATGGGCTGACAGATGAGGCCTTCACAGAACTTCAAATCAGTTAAAATATATTAGACAGGCAATCTAAAAATGATTCATGCAAGAAATATAACAGCACAGGCCAGTGTAACACAAGGACAAGTTACAGCACCATGAAATGAAAAGCAAAGAGAGGCCAGGACTAAACACTTCTCCAAACACTTATTGTGTGATTGTGTGTGTGGTCAGTCAGTTTTGTATATACACTTAATACTGTTCACATTCACTTAATACACACGCACTCACATATTTCAGCTCAACCTCTTCCGAGTTTGTAGAACTAACAATAGTGTTGATCCATCAGCGGTTGCTATTCAGAGCTATGATCATGGCACATGCAATATCTCCAGAGAAATAGTCAGTCAGTAATATCCATTCTATTAAATCTCCATTGGTTTGTGTTTGAATATTAGACATAAGCACTCTGACACTGACCTGAAAGACAGGGTCATAGTTTGACAATTTGTCTGATTGTACAGTTAAAAGTTATTTCAAGCTGCCTAACACTGAGGGGAAAAAACAAAAAGCCCCCAATGAAATCAGATTTAGTTTTCATGGTAACCAGCAAAATTAAGGTTAAACCAAAAGTTAAAATGTCTGTTCTCCTCTCTGTTTCATTATGTTAACATGTATTTAAATTTGGTATAGACCTACCAAGGTTCGCATTTTGAAAGAGATACTTAACACCACTTCTGTGAACATGGGTCAATTTAAAAACTGAAACATTTTCTGCTTTGATACACAGTCTGTGGCTGTGTTTGCTTCAGACAATGATGGCATTTGGAGTGACTTCCTAAGCTCTGCTGGGGGCAGTGAGATGGAGGGAAGACAAAAGGGCTATCAGTGCTCAGGCTAAGAAGCTGCAGCTTCCACTCTTTTTTTCCCAGGTGGCTTTGCAGATCCAGCGGTTCGTGCCTCAACCGGACATTCAACTGACTATAAACACGTTTGATGCTGACTGCTGTTGGGCTGTAAAGTTCCCACTAAACCCCCATGGTCTGGGTGTTGGGGAACACATCCATGCCAACCGCCTCGGTTCCCCCATGACTTAATTAGTGCTCTCTGATTCTCCGCATTAGTTTACTGTATAGGAACAACTTTTATCCTTAACTGTAATCAGCTTGCCCAGAAGAATTGAACACAATAAGAAGCCTGTTTGAAGTTTTCTTTGTGTTATCTCAAACACTTCAACTAAAGCCCAGTGCAGCTTGCCTCAGAGTATAATGCTGGGCCAGTAGGAAGCCCAGTTGCTGAAAACCTGCGCTGTTGCGTACTGCATGGCACCTGCAGTTCCCCAGACTAAGCAGGGAAAGCAACTGTTTTTATTATCCCTTAATTATGAAGATATTGTTTTCAAGCTTATGGGCTCATTAGTTCCTAAAGGATTTGTTGTTTTTCGTAGTTAAGTGCTCATATTACATATAAAATTGATTTAAAACTACTCAAACTATTTAAGAATTCAAGCAGCCCGGCCTACCAGTCTCATGACAGTTTCCTCTCCTGATTAAAGGGATTATTCCTAAAGTGAATAAATTCAACCATTTATTACCGTTTGCCCTCCTCACCCACTGAAAAACGATTTTTGTGATGAATTCTTGAGGTGTCATTAATATGCATAATCAGGCAAAGCTGGACATTAGCCCAGCATTTTAGGTCTATTATCAGGAGATGACCATGACAGACTGCAGAGCTTTTATGAACCTCCTTATATTTCTTATAAAATATTCTGTTCCCTCTGATGATCAAGGTGACCGGTAATTTGATGGCAATCCTCTTCATCTGTCCTAGAAAGTATAATAATCACATCTTCTTGGAGTATTTAAATGCAAAATTATTTATTGCACGTGAAAAGGAAAGCAGTTCAGTCTTTTAAATTAGCTGGCTTCACTATATAATAAGCAGGAATAGGATGTTATTTTTTGTGCTTAGTGATATCTTTTTGTCAAATGTACAGACGACACAACTTGTCTTAATCAGTATCCAGATGCTGTTGATTCAAATCATTTTAGTCACCAGTAAGAAATACATTTGTCCTTTATGTCTTTCCTTCATTCCAGAATGAAAGTACTAGTAAGAGTGAAATAGCAAGTATAAATATTTAGTTGCCTTTATTCTCATATGTTTCTTTGACACTGAGGTGTTGCATCTACTGTAGCTGTCACTCTATCCAGAGTGTCTAATAGTGCCCTCATTAGTGGTACAACTGCACCATCTAGTGACAAGAAGAAAAAGTCATTTTGGTTGTACACAGTTCCTGACCTGCAGAATTTTTAAGAAAACACAATTAGTAGCAATGACACCAGCTATTTTCATTATGTAATCCTGATCACCAAAAAAGACCAGAGCATTTCTGAATTTTGCCTAATGAGCCTTGAAACTACAATCCATGGTCCGAATCCAAGCAAATAATTAATTGGTTTAATTACAAGGAATAACAACCATGCAACAACTAAACTAAATCTGAGTTAGTAATGTTTTTGTTAGTATTGTTGATTTGTTTAAATCTGTAATTTTAATACTGCGGCAAAACAAAATGCTTTCATCTATGGGTCATGCATTTAGATGTGATAAATAGCCTGTAATGTTGTGTATATTTTCCAGCCTGTCTTAATATTGGGTATTACACATAGACTGTTGCTGTTTGTGTTCTGGCAAACGTGCAGGAGTCAGTAATGAATGTTTTCTTTATGTTAAAAATGTTATTTTTTACTAAAGGCTTTTACATTTCGTTTTGCATTCGTAAGTCTTTGCAGAGACCCAAGAAGTGATCACTCTCCTCCTGGTCGTACAAAAACACTGGCAGGAACTTCTATCTCTGACATGTAGACAAGCGGCCTGCACTGTGCGGTAGATAGCGGATACTGGCTTTGTTGCACTTTTAATCCTTTGTAATATGTTGCCCTATTGCTACTTCTATGTTTCTTCTTTTGAGCCATCAGCGTGGCTATTTAATCATCATCTCTGATATCACAACTGAAGTATCAAACCATTAAATCACAACTCAATTAAATAATTTTATTTTCCAAATAAAACAATTACAGCCACATTCTTCAGGTAATAATTTGAATTCTTTACCTTCACTGATGTTTTCTCTGCATTTTTGTTGCATTTTAAATCTGTTTATATTCATTTCATAATTCACTTACTCCCTTTCTCATTTATTACAATATTCATTTAATTCTATGCTCTACAATTGGCAAATTATTCTACCAATAGACATTCTATTGGTTGCAATCTCATTATTGTTTTAAATTTTTATTTTTGCACTTTTTCTCTATATTGCATGTATTTGTTTTTATATTTATTAATACATAGATTATTCTATTCTATTTCTAATCATGGAAAAGTCCTTCCTCCACTTGGCAGATGCTTTTATCCAAAGCGAATTACATTTGAGGAACAACATACAAGCATCAACAGAGCATCAAATACAAATGTACAACTGACAATAAATATTCAATACAAGATAATTGTAGGGGATAGAAGAAGAGCACAGGAAGTGAATGTTAGAGGTTAGGAGTTAGAGGTGTTATACCAGGAAGTGTTCTCAGAAGAGATGAGTTTTCAAGAGCTTCTTGAAGTTAGAGAGGGACAACCCTGCCCTGATGGCGTCTGGAAGACCTGCTAGGAGGGTATTGCAATAGTCCAGGACGAGAGATAACCATGGCCTGTACCAGAAGCTGGGTGGCGTACTGAGTAAGGTAGGGCCTGATTTTACTTATGTTGTATAGAGCAAAGCGGCATGACCGAGAGACAGCAGCAACATGGTCTGAAAAGGGCAGCTGGTCATCAATCATGACACCCAAGTTTCTCACCACCTTGGTTGGAGTGAGTGGAGTCAATTTGTATTTTGATGTTTTGGTGGATAGATTGCTTGGCTGGAATGACCAAGAGTTCAGTCTTAGAGAGGTTTAGTTGAAAGTGGCAAGCCTTCATCCATGCAGATATGTCCGAGAGACAGTCCTTGATCTGCGCTGAGACGGTGGGATTGCCTGGGAAGGATAGTTAGAGTTGCATATCGTCAGCATAGCAGTGGTAAGACAAGCCGTGCAAGCGAATGATTGGCCCCAGTGAGGTGGTAGCACTGAGCCTTGGGGCACCCCTGTTTAAGAGTACAATATGAGTACAAGTACTCTGTTTTATGCTTTGGATGCTTTGGACAAAAGCCTGGTTTCAGTGGGTGGGACACACACCCAGTTGTTTGATCTCGCTCAGCCGGCCTTCAGATTCAAGTGCAAAGAAATAGCACCTCAAGAGTAGGAAAGATAGAGTAAAGTATTACCTCACTGCTGCAAACTCTTATTTGCCCCACGATTCTTGTCCTGTGTTTAAGAGTACAACAGGAGTACAAGTACTCTGTTTTATGCTTTGGCTCACCCTCCGGATTAACAAGACAAAAACTTGGTTTCAGTGGGTGGGACACGCGCCCAGCTGTTTGATCTTGCTCAGCCGGGCTTCAGATTCTAGTGGATTGCTCAGTAAAAGTGCAAATAAATATCACCTCAAGAGTAGGAAAAACAGAGTAAAGTACTACCTCACTGCTGCAAACTCTTATTTGCCCCACGATTCCTGTCCTGTGTTTAAGAGTCATTTCAAGCAGAGGACCTAGATTTTTGGGCTTATGTAACCATGACAACCATGATTATGAGTTTCCACCATAATCACTGTGCCCTGAATTAAAGGAACATCAATGACTGACATGATTTAATTTCTATTATTTAATCATAATTATATCAAAACATACTTTTCTCCCCACATATCACCACAACAGTGACAGGAACCCACAAAAGCATAATGTGTCTAAAACCAGTTGTGTTGACTGGTTTCTCCCTGAGGAGGATTACACATTCATGCAGATACATCCAAGGTAACAGCACTATGTAACCAAATAATGCTGACGTAATGTACTGTGAAGGGAGCCCAGTCTTTTCTCATCTGTCAAAATCTGTGTTAGTGAGCACTTTGCCAAGATAATACATCTACCCCACAGGTGTGGCATATCAAGTTGCTAATCAGACAGCATGGGTATTGCACAGGTGTGCCTTAGGCTGGCCACCATAAAAGGCCACTCAAAAATGTACATTGGGATACACTGTATTGGGGTGGTCCGGGGGTGGGGTCCGAAAACCAGTCAGTATCTGGTGTGACCACCATTTGCTTCACGCAGTGCAACACATCTAATTCGCAATTCTATGCGAATTGCAAAGGAGATGTGATTGATTGTAGCCTGTGAAATGTTGGTCCCCTCCTCTTCAATGGCTGTGTGAAGTTGCAGTCAGGTCAAGACCCCGCTGAGGATGACGAGTATGCAGATGAGCTTCCTAGAGACGGTTCCTGACAGTTTGTGCAGAAATTCTTTGGTTATGCAAACCGATTGTTGCAGCAGCTGTCTGGTCTCAGGAGGTGTAGATGCTGGATGTGGAGGTCCTGGGCTGATGTGGTTACACGTGGTCTGCGTGAGGCTGGTTGGCTGTGCTGCCAAATTCTCTGAAACGCCTTTGCAGACGGCTTATGGTAGAGAAATGAACATTCAATTCATTGACAATAGCTCTGGTCGACAGTCCTGCAGTCAGCATGCCAATTACATGCTCCCTCAAATTTGCAACATATGTGGCATCATGTGCTGTGTGATGGAACTGCACATTTTCGAGTGGCCTTTTATTGTGGCCAGTCTAAGCCACACCTATGCAATACCCATGCTGTCTGATTAGCATCTTGATATGCCACACCTGTGAGGGGGATGGACTACCTTGGAAAAGGAAAAGTGCTCACTAACACAGATTTTGACAGATTTGGGAACAATATTTGAGCTTCATCATGAGCTTGTTCAGCTCATGATGAATGGGGGCAAAAACAAAAGTGTTGCATTTATAATCTTATTTATATTATAATTTTGTTCAGTGTAATTGGAAATAACAAATAGATATAGATGTATGCATGAATTCATAACTAAAATACACAAAGCCTCATTCTACAGTAGGCATGTTTACTGTCTGTAGTTTTTGTTTGTGTAACTGATAATGAAATGGTATAAAAAACTTGACTTGACCTTACGTGGTGTGTTGTTTCTGTCGAGTCTTCTCTGTGTGCCATAGTACTTCACACCCAACAGAGTGCGCCAGAGTGTTCTATTAAAGCATGCCACTAAAGCATCAGGACATATACTACAACTGAGTTTGTAATTAACTAGCATCAAGGTTTCAACCATTGACCATTTGGCACACGTTAGACTGCTTCTCAGGACTGTACACGCCAAGCTTGACTGACATCTTCCTCACCCCGCTGTCTGTTTTTTTTCACCTGTAAGGGAAGGTCAAATTACTCCTTTCTTAAAAGTACATGGAGTCTCGTGAACTAATGTAGCTCCATCCAGCTTCAATCTGAGAAGAGGACTCATCAGTCAGCATTGAAATTTTAAGAATATGTTTTGACTGTAACTGTTTTTGTGATTATTTTTCAAAGTCTTTTTAAAGGTTCTTTTAAAGTTCTTAATTTATTATTGACCTTGTCTAAATTTGGTTTATACATGTCCATTTACTCATGTTGTTGCGACTCAGCATCCCCAAAGACGTCTTTATTTGCAAGGACCACTGGGTTATAAAATAATAATGATATACTTGAGTGTTTTTGACTCAGCAACACACTTTATTTGTTTTATTCTTACCTGAGTTACTGACTATTTGAGCGATAGAGGCTTTTCCCCCACAACAGTCATGTCATAGCAGGAAAGCACAGGTTTAAGGAATAATATTAATTAAATTCCATGCTGGCCCACTGGCATGGCTTACAAGGATCACTGCTTTTGTTGGTTATGCCTGTGCTTCCTGCTCAGTCAAAACACTGCCATGAAAAAGGTCTATTTCCATGTTCACTAAATGAGATATTGAGTCTGTGAACATTCTGTTTTAGATAATAATGCTGAGTAGAGTCTTTCATTACTGTAGCAGGCAAGTTCCAATTTCAGTCAACATGCCCTTTACTGATGAGGCCAGTTGAATTATCTGTTCCCACCTAGAGGACACCTTATCCTGACTCTGTGTCTACTCACCTTGAAGCTGTTTATGTAAAACGATGGCACACCTGTCCCCTTGTAGCTACTACACAGTGTGTTCCACACACCTGTCCACCATTTACACACGATTCACGCAAACATCTGCCAAATTGGCTCTGTACCTGTCTGCCTGGTTTCCTGCTCAGCTCAAAGACAATCTGTGTGACTCTACTACCATAATACTTTTAAGCCATTATGAAAATGCAATCAGGAAAAATTCAGCCTTATAAAAACTGAATAAATTCTAAAAAAGTACAAAGCGGATTATAACACTAGGAATCACACTGTCATGAAACAGTGGGTCCCATCCTTTTTGGCCAGTTACCCTCTGAAGGTTATTATCACAGGTTTCATACGTATTTCAATGAATTGCAAGCAGTTGCAACCAAAGAGTTATTGGTTCCTTCGCTCAGGCTCCAGAAGCCTGAAAGTTATTGAGTATATTTATAATAAAAAAGCAAAGATTTGAGAAAAGTCCAGAAAAAAAAACAAGTGGTGTAACAGAATATGTTTGTTTTCTTATTTCCCATATTGTTAATTTACTCACAGCCCCTGAAAGGAACTACCAATCTAGACAGGAAAAAGCTGACGTTCAGTTAAAGGAAAAGTACAAGAAAATAGTAAACGTCGTCAACTTATTTGACCATTCTCAGCTACTTGATCATGTGTCCCTGTCTTGTTTATTTGCACAATCCAGGGTTGGTGCGGAGCGGGTTTGGATCTGTTAGACTTGTATTACCCTGTTGTTCTATAAGCAGTCTCTGCCTGATTAAGCTTGGCTGTCACTGGGGCAGAGAGTCAGCATAGTGGTTTTAATTTATCCTTTATTTGTCTAGGGAAAGCAACCACGCGCTGACTGCCAAACATACATTCTTTTATTCAGCAGCACCCTGCTCCACATTCATGCAAAGTCTTGCCAACACACACCTGGAAGCTGCCTAGAACAACCATTCTTCTCCTGTTGACCACTGGGTATGTTGAAGGCCCAATGATTGTTTCTCCTCTGGGAAACATATGGTTCCAAGAATGTAGTTCCCTTTTAGAGAAATAACCTATGTTGAAGCAGAGTGTGACTTTAAGTGAAAGGACATCCAAACAAACGAAAACAACAGGCAGCTGAGCATGAGATGGTGTAAGATTAAAACACAATCATAGAGCTGATGTCGTGAGGGCACGATTTGTAAGTTGCAGACACAGGGCAAGCCACAACTATTTGTTTCTTGCCATTGCTACCTAAATTGCCCTGTACATGTCCCAACAGCAGCAGAGAATGCTTGAAAAGGAGGTATCCAAAAACAAATACCAAACCTCAGATCATTCCAAAAAAGGACTAGTTTTCTTTAGAGTTTCACAACCCCACACCTTGAAAGAAAAACAATGCACAGAACTGGATGTTTCTTTTTAAATCACAGATTGCAGATGAAGGACAAATAGTCTTCCCCTGACTCTCTACATCTCTTTTTGCAGTTAAAACTTCCTGCTCTGTCTATAATGGCCTAGCATCTCCTTCTGAATGGAAGTCACAATCTCATGAATTATGAGTGTATCCACAGAAGTGCTGCTCTGACATTGTCAACCTGCTCACCTTAAAAATAAAAGCATCTTCCCCAGCATGTGTACAAGTCCATCCATCCATCCTTCGTCAACCGCTTATCCTGCGTGCAGCGTCATGGGGGCTGGAGCCAGTCCCAGCTGCCCTGCGTACAAGTGTAAGATGCAAATATTCAGCTAAAATTTTGATGCACATTATACATCTGCTTAATGCCTGAATGAAAAAAGACTTAATTCCAATGCACTGACAGAACTGATAAAAAAAAGTTTACGCCAACACTGCAGATCAGAGAAATCGCGCTGCACGTCCCCGTGGAAGTTGGAGTGAATAACAATGATAAATGATGAACAATTGCCTTAAAGACACGCCCATATAACACAGACACATTATACTTTCTGACAGCTATATAGTTCTTGTTGTGAACTTCTTGTTGGTAACAGAGCACACAGAGAGATACGGACTCAAAAAATCATTTGCAGGAAGATTATCTAGTTTTTGGTTTGTTTCCATGATTATTCAACCCTTCCCCTGATGTGCCGACACTACCAACTACTGTGTAGTTCATGTATAATGACACCTGTGGAACCAAAATGTCCACCAAAGACAATCATTTCTTTCACAGATAATCTGCTGTACTTTATGCTATACTTTATTTGTTTATGTAATACTTTTATTTACACATGGCACCTATTGCATGTCTGTCCATACACCATAAGGAACCCCACTTTCTGTTGCTCTGACTTTCTTTTTTCCCTGTAAAAGGATTTTGTTTTTCCTTATCTGACCCAACAGGCTAAAGGATGGAGTATGTTGCACAAATTGTGAAGCCCTCTGAGACAAGCTTGTAAGTTGTGGCTGGAAATAAAACTGACTTCATGATTTGGTAAATTCATTATCGGTCTTGGCAGTCATCCGCAGTGGTGGATGAAGCACACAAATCCTGTACTTGAGTAAAAGTACAGATACCCTTGCTAAATATTACTCCACTAAAAGTAGTCCTTGATTTAAATGTCTATTTAAGTCAAAGTTCAAAAGTCCCTGCTGTTAAAAATACTTTAAAAAAATTTAAAAAGAAATAGGTTTCTATTTATTAAAAAATGGTATTCATTATACACAGCTGGTCCTCTCAATAATAATTCATGTGTTACTCTGTTATGGGTGTATGTTCTGAAAATAGTGAGAAATGCCATCATAATTAAGTATGTAGTAATTATTAACTAGACAGTGCTTGACTAACCAGTAGTACAAAGCTCAATATTATTACACAGAAATTAAAATAAAGGAAAAGGAACTAATTTTCACATTTGTGAAGGTGGAACCATGAAATAGTCAAAGTTGTTGCTTATTAATTTCTGTGTCAATTGGATAATCATGTCAGATGTACTTGTATAAAATGTTGGGTAGTTTAATTTATAACAAAACTTTTTATCAAGTCCTTATGTTTTGTGTGTAAAAATTTTAATTTGTAAAGTAACTAGTAACTAATGCTGTCAGATATAAGTAGTGAAGTAAAAAGTATAATATCTTCCTCTAAGATGTGATGGAGTAGAAGTAGAAAGTGGCATGAAAAGAAAATACTCAAATAAAAAACAAGTAGTGGAAATTTCTACTTAAGTAAATGTACTTAACTTCTGTCCTACACTGGTCATCTGTACACAGTGAGTTAGAGAGAACTCAGGGTCATGTGTCGATGATGTTGGTTGTCCTCATATATACATACTACTATACTACTACACAACAGCAACGTTTTGAGCATTCATTCACATAACAGGATATTACGTGTACCAGTGTGGAAGAGGAATCATTAAAATAAAAGCATACAAATATGATTTGTGAGAACTTTTCCAAGGCATTCTGTAGTGAAACTTCAGTGTTTCAGTCATGTAATGTCAATATTGGATATCCCCCAATTGACACCATTTGTGCTTTTAGCTCTTACTAGTATCTATTGCAGATCTCTTACTGTATTGATGCTATATTGATGCATGTGCTTTTTTCTTCATATGTAAGTTACTTTGGATAAAAGCATCTGCCAAATGAGTAAATGTAATTTTCAGTAGAGCCCAGGATGAGCAGCAGATATGGGTAGAATGATGTGGATCTAAATGAAGGGTAGGTGTTAAAAAAGTGACAACAGATCTACAGGGCATTTAAGATATTTTGAAAAAAAAAAGTTTATTAATTTAACAAGCATACAAAACAACAAGTCACCATTTCAAACTACCAATGCAGTTTCAGTGCAATTCCAAAATATACATCTTTCAGCAGGGCATGTTAATCAAAGTTATTTATGTCAGAAACAGCCATTTAAATATTTTTTTGGATTATCATTAAACAATTGTCCTAGCCAGAGGAAGCTCGCAAGTGATACCTTCTTGAGGTAAAACAGTACACATCCAACCTTTAACGTACAAAACAAAGCACTACATCACAAATGAAATATTAAATACATTAACAAAAACATAAGTACTATAGCACAATACAAACCAATGCATTTGTAAACGAAGCTTGTAAACAAAAAGGAAGTATGTGGTTATAGATATTTGGTTTGTGGATTTAATAAATACCTATCTGATGCACTGTATCAGTTTACCACATAGACAGTATTTGGTGTGCAAGTGTAGCAGACCGTCAGTTATAACTTTGAGGTGAAGGATGTGAAAATCTGGACACAGTTTTTTCACAACTAAAAGGCTATAGGATAGTTTAAAAAAGAGGCCGATTAAAGTTACAAAGACCTACTCCCTTTATCCTTTTCCTTTAAGTGACATTCTATGTTTGCCGACAATAGAGGCAAAGCTCAGTCGCTCACAGAAAGACTGTTACTTTAAGACAGGGTCAAAGAATCAGCAGGGCACAACAGTGAAACAAAAACAAGAGCAGAATGATGGCACTGCCAAAAAAAAAAAGAAAAAGGGCCGACTTGAGTTACATCCCTTGTGACTAGGATGTTGAAGCTTGGGTCTGGCACAAAAGGCTAAGGAGAAGGCCTGGTCAGTTGGTGATGACCAACTAACACACAGCATCAACCCCCGAGTCCACAGCTTAACAAAAGGTTCATTGTCAGCAAACACAGCACCAGTAAGGCCAATAGAATACCAAGGTTTGAGCATTTTATGGTCAGCTCCATTGATTTAAGCTTAGCTTCACAACAGATTACTTAAAAATGTGAAATACTATTCAAAATGAGGTTTTAGAGGGGTAGCCAGCCCATAAGTTCAATACTGATATGTTCCATGATTCTTTGGAGTTGACTTTTGCCTTCTCTTCAGCTGCTACAATTATGCTGCTGCATAAAACTGAACAGTAATGTAACAAAAACAGAGCATTGACACAAATTTTGAAGTCATGTTTTCAGACATTGAAGAGCTATAAAGTGCCGCATAAGTGCACCTTTTTTAGTCCCATTCTGTCTTCAATCTATATCGTCAATCCAGGAATTTACTTCACTTGATTTGAGCTCTTAACAAATACCGAACTTTAAAATTCAGGTGCTCCGGGCCTTTGTGGAAGCACACCCTATGTGTAAGTTAGTATGTTAGTATCAGATACTGCTACAGTCAGATTCATCTGGGTGTTAAAAAAAAACAAAAAAAAAAACATACTGCTGCTGTCAGGTGTGTAACCAACACTGTATTAGCATAATGAAAATGTATCACTGATAGAACTTCAGATCGTAAGGTAAGCTAAATCAAATATGCCCTTAAAAAGCAAGAAACTCATAGATATATATATATCATTTAATAATTGTGCTATTTCTCCAACACATGGGATTCAAAAAGCACTCCAACTTTCAGTCAGCACCAAGCCACACAGAGAAAATATAAGCCTTTAAGACATGACTGTTAATAGGAGTGTTTGCTTTTTACAGCATATTCAATGTACAGATTATACCTGCCATTAACAAGAAGGTAGGCGAATTGTGGTCATCTTTTCAAAAAGTTGGATTCAGCGTGAACAGCTTAAAAAAGCACAGCTTCACTGGTAAGTTCCACTGACATATCATACCGCACCCCCAACTGCTCACAAGGCTGGTCCAAAACATGAGCTCAAGGGAGACTCCGTGATGAAAAGTAGAATGCATTAGATTAAGGAGTCTAGCTGTTGGTTATTTTCAGTCTACTTCAGCCACGTTTTATAATACCGCACGAAAATGTACAAAAGGAGAAAAAAAGAGAAAAGAATGTGTGTGACAGCGTGTGCATGTCTGTGCTTTTAACTGTTAAGTGATGGGGAAAGGCATGGTCACAGGTTAAAAGGGTAATTCAACACAAAATTACATATGTCCAAAGACTTTTGCTGCACCATTCTCACTAGGTTCAAACTTTGGAGCATGATGTGTTTCTGGCCACACCCCAATCAGTGATGTCACAGTAGGTGTTGATCAGCTGTCAAAGGCAAAACACCTGCTTTGACATCACGGATTGGGGTCTGGCTAGATGTGCATCATGGTTTAAATTTTTAACCCATGGAGAGCAGCACTTTTCTGCCCTATTTGATTCTGTATTAAATTACCCTTTAAGGCTTCTCTTTTCTCTCTTATCTCAAGCATGGTTTGTACACTCTTCAAGCTCCACCTCTAAAATGTCAGCGTCCCAGGTCTCACACATTGTCCATTTCCCTCTCTACCTAATACACTCCTCCTCTGATGGGCTTTCTGATTCTTCGTTCTCACTGTCATCCAGCTCGGGAAGATCTCCCCACAAGAGCAGATTCAGACCTGCAGACACATTTGAGGGTGACAAGGGCTTGTGAAGACACATTTAAATGAGAGAAAATGCAAAGAATTCCAATCAAGAGGGGCTTATACCAGAGACCTATATTGTGACTTTGCTTATTCTTACCTGTTGCATCCAGTCTGTTGAGAGTAGATACAGCATCGCTGTTGAACATCCAGAAATGGCCGTTGTTACAGGAAAGCAGGCAGGGTTTACAGGGGGCCACAACATGATAGCCCACAACATTACCACTGGAGAGGGAGGGAGAGAGAATAAAGAAGAAATGTGTGTCAGCGCTTTACTGGGGGCACTTCTGTAAAGTGCTAACTCCACTAGTGGGTGTCTATTATCTAACAGATGTTTGTTTTTACTGTGTACAACAACAAAAGCTTGGGAATACAAAAGAGGCTCCATAAAGCCTCGCTGTATCACCAAACTCTAATCCTTCTGCTCTTGTTATCTGTCATCTGGCAATAAATGCCAGAGGCAGAATTTCATTTTAACTACATGAGAACAGAGCTGAAATGATTAGTCAAAAGTTGTTCTCTCATCATTAACAGAATATTAATTGGCAACTGTTTTGATAACAATTAATTGTTTGAGACATGTTCTAAGAAGAAACACAGAATATTCTCTGGTGTGAGAATTTGCTGTTTTTCTCATTTTTATATCATTTTAAACAAAAAAAACAACTTTGGATTTTGCCAAACAAAACGAGAAAAATTATAAGTTCACCTTGAGCTCTGAGAAACTGCATTTGTCACAATTTTCTGATGGTTAATAGACCAAGTGATAAATCATCATATAAATAAACAATAAAAAAATAATGCTCTACATGCCTCTACTATGAAAAACCACCCTAAGTTAGGGTCTATCTGTTTGCAGTGCCAACAGTGGTGGCTGTACTTTTTATTAACATCTCACATCAGCAGATGGTCTTCCTAAAGCAAACCCTGCAGGCTATAGAAGAGCTTTACATACCACTTGAGACATGCAATGTCCCTCAGTTTGCATTTGCAGCTTTCAGTAGAGTAGCAGCTGGCCACAAAGTCAACAGTTCTTGGGGGAGGGTGCGTGTAATGAGAAACAAACATAGCCATGAAAAGTTAAAACCTACATTAATTCCACATTTTCATGCAACAAACCCTGTTAATCGCAGCAGATATGTCAACAATGGCTTCCTCTTCCTACCAAATCATCTGTTAGATATCAGTTACCTGCAGTTTGTTTCAAGCTCATCTTGTCCTAGCAACAACAGACATAAACAAAGGCTAGCATCAATGCTAACTCGATTAGCACTCACCTATTGGGAGGTATGTCAGTCGAAAAAAGCTCAACTTCAGTGTCGGCAAGAAGCACTGCTTTCATGCCTCTCGTACACAGCAGACTTTCACAAAATATGCAATTCACCTGGGTCACACACTTGTTTTTGAAATTAGCGTTGGACGTAGACATTGTTGTCCTGCTAAAATGGACTCTCGCTCTTTCTGCCCCACGCAGCAAATGCAGCGGAAAAACAACACTCGGGTAGTGATGTACTCACTGTCCGTTCAATGTGGAGTAATAATAATCGATTGGACGTAACTTCGCAAGCGTTAACGCCAGCTCTAACGTCCTTGTGTAAACGTTAGCCTTTCCTAACTACAGAATGGAATGCGGCTAACGTTAGCTTTCTGAACAAACGCACAAAAATGTATATTTCCGCGAAACGATCTCTAACGTTTTATAACCGAAAATGTTTAACTGTATTACTGATGCATCCACGAATAACTAGCCTGTTTACACGATTGGCACTGCATCCATTCGGATGTAGTTAACAGCTAACCAAATAGCTGTCAGCTTTGTTTACAACTTCCTGGTATTTAACGGCACTTCCTGAAACTAGCTTTAAAAGACCCTACACTTGGCTCTGATTGGATATATGCCATAGTAACCGACGTCATTGGCCACCTTCCTTGCAAAGTCTGAATATAATTGGTTGTAATTTACGTTGAAACGCCCACATTCAAAAATACTGAAAGCCGATTGATTTGTTTTCACGTCATTCAAGCCAATTTCACCAATTGTGGCGTGGGAATTATTAGCTCATGTTATTAACATCGTTGAGGCGGTGTATAAAAAGTTGATTCATTGACATTCAAGAGGAGGGCTTTTAAATCCACATCTGAAATAACACTATTATATGTTACAAGACAATGCATTTTCATTTTGTAAAACAGTGTCATCAGCAAGTAACCTTACGGACAGCCAGAGTTATGCAATGGCTTGCTAGCAAGCTAAAGCGAAGGTAAAACTTTTTAACGTTAGCTACATTCTCAGCTAGAGGTGATGGTAATTAGCTGTTTTGTTAAGAAAATAAGTCACTTAATTTCAGCATGGCGACATCTGTGAAGCACATGTCAGGTCATAACGTTAAGGATCTATGAAGTGGCTATTGAACCCACTTTTGCTCACTTTACCCACCCTGAAAAACATCATCCGCACATTGCACATAACCTATGTGACTTGTTAAGGGCTTGTTTGGAAAATACCTAAATGAATGTCGGCCATGTGTTCATCCATGCCTGTCCTGCGCACTAGGGCTGACCAGCCAGCCCCTCCATCTCCACCGAGTTCCTCCTCTCTCACTCACTTCAGGGGGGGAGAAGAACTGTTTAGTTAAGAGAGGCGGACGGGTAGCTGCAAGACCGATACCAGCTAAGGGCAGATATTAAAAACTACTTTTGAAAGTGCTGACTGACGAGATATCACTGTTTTTAGGAGGGTAATGAATCTCCTTTTACTGGCAGTTGTTATAACCGGTTTTGAGGAGGCGGAGAGGCGCGGCGGCGGCGGATGGGAACATACAGCAGCAGCAGCGCCAAACTCACAATGCGCCTGGAGTGAACAGAGGCAGGGAGACAATACAGATCCGCGGGCACACTGAGGAGCTGCAATCTCTCATCTGGGCTATCTCTTTTTCTTTCCAAAACCTTTTCCAGAGTGGCATTTCCCGCGCGTCTACGCCTGATCTATTGATTGATAGAGACAAAATTGACTTCGCAACGAGGACAAGTGGTTTGATCTCCAAACTCAGCCATGACGTCTCCGGCGAAATTCCGAAAAGACAAGGAGATAGTGGCCGAATATGAAACTCAAGTGAAAGGTAAAACTTTTAAAACAGCTCCTAACATGTCAATATACAGCGCAAGCCGAAGCACTGTATGTTAAACCTATGCTTTCTGACTACATTGTGTGTTTTTCTTGACTTGGCTGATTGCATGGGTTTCATTCTGTGCTGCCCTCACCTCTCCTCTCAGGCGTAAAGGGTAATACGCTCGCCTTTGCATTTCACTAACCATTTATGAAGGTTAATTGTCATTATGGGGACGTGGCACATCAACAGTAGCTACATCGATAGTGGCAAACATAAATTGAACGTCACGATCAGCGTGTCTATAAGCTTGTGATCGCTCGCCTACAGATGGCCAACAAAGACAGAAGGGGGGGAAACGCTTAGAAATCAGCGTTGTTGTCCAGATGTGGCCTCTATATAGTCTCTAAAGAATATCTTATGTGAAGGTGGTGCGTGTGTGTTGTGTAGACTACCCAGAGGGCTGGCGTTTCGACATGGAACAAGGCAGGGCGTTTTCTTTCCCTCTGTCTCCTGCGTGTCTGTGCTGCTGGTGTGCACTGCTGTCGGTTCATGCTGCAAACGTGTAAGTGTGTGTGTGTGTGTTTGCGCATGGCCTTAACGCAGATTGCGATTAAATGATCATTTTATGCAAACGCTCGTCCATTGATCACAGTTCACTGGTGTCGCCCCTGCCGATGATCAAGGACACGCGAGCAGCAGGGGTGGGAGAACAGTTTGTAGTGGTTTGCAAGGGGCGTTCAGATGTTAACCGTTTACTGACTGAGTGGAGTGTGTGGATGTTTTTGTCATCAGGCAGGCACACTGTATGCAGCTGCACAGTGTCAGTCAGAGTGATAGCGATTGCTTATCAGAACAGTAGGTGTAGGTTACGTGTGTGTAGGCTGGGGAGGAGAAGGAAAGCACAGAGGTGGCAGGAAGCAGGGGAGAGGGATGAGGAGAGGACAGGATATTGCCCTCCTCACAAACAGCATGTTTCCACTGCTGCTGCAGTGCCAGATCATCAGATAACATGAGCTTCCTCATGTCCATTTAAGAACATCCATCCTCTTCCCAGCCTGGCCACCTCTTGCCCATCCAATGCTCCCATAGAGCCCCTGTACAGTAACAGTAGGATATAGAGCAGCGAGTCAGTGACGAGCAAAACTGTTGTGGAAAGTGTCATCATAAATCGCTATGTTGTAAAACGGGATTTTCTGGGTGACTAAAAACCACCACGTTGTGTCTTAGTAAGGTGTGGATCCACCAAAACGGCTTCAGTGCCCCAAATGCTTCAAATGAGTTGATAGCTGATTAATCAAAACTTTAAATGATCCCCTTTTACCTTGTATAGAAGGATCTGAATTTGTTCTGTTTCACCAATTCATCCAAGTTTTTCCTTTTTTCAGTTCGTGACCTGTCTGTACATCTACATGAAATCTGGACCCGGATTTGATTTTGGTCCTGTCTTCTAACAGCTAGTGTGTCAGTTAAACTAACTAACAGAGTAATCCATTGTAACTCAACTTAGCTCATTGTTTGCCACCTCTCATTAGGCACTTCCTCTTGTTTACCTGCCCATCTGCATACTACTTTAGCTGTCACCACAGAGACATTAGCGCTGTTGTCTCAAAGTCCCAGTAGACTGCAGCCCGTGTAAAGGCTCTCTGTCTGTGCTGCATTGTGAGGGCTGTCTGCTGTGTTTGTCAGCTTGTGGACTTAATGTTTGTCCATCGACCCTCTGCATCGATTCCTCCTGTCCTGTCAGTTACTTCACCGCTCCCTAGTCAACAGCTTTGTTAAGATATCTCTCCTTTCCTCACTCTGTCCACACGTTTTTCAGCATACCATCTTCCCTGTCTGGAATGAACTGATGAAAGGATAAACCCGTTCATCCACATAACCATTTGACGTGCGTGCGTGCGTGCGTGCGTGCGTGCGTGCGTGCGTGCGTATGTGTGTGTGTGTGTGTGTTTCCATCTGTGTGGAGGCGTCTCCAGGTGCTGTGTGTCTGCCATGGCATTCCCAGCAGTCTGCCTTCTCTGGGAGACGCAGACAGTCTGTCATTACCCTGTACACTGCTGTTAGAGATTCTCTAATGGAGGGTATCAAGCAGCAATACATGAAGCACATACACACATCTCACAATCTGTGACTCCCCGTGTTTGCTAACACGTGTCTGTCTTGTTCCCCCAATCTTTAATGGCTCCGCTATTACAGTCCAGCTTGCAGAGGAATCAGACCTGCATGCCTCTGCTCTCTGATCTAATCAGCCAACGGGAATAGTCTTTTCACATTGGAGCCACACACTGCAGCATCATGGGGGAAATAAATGTAAATCCTACCATGGCTGACATACATACATTTCTGCAGCAGGAGACGAAGGCACATTATGCACACACAAACATGCACACATTCACACAGACAAGGGATAGACAAAAAAACACAAGCACTTGGTGAATGCATTTGTCCTGATTATTTTCAAGATTGATATTAACTACCATTATTTTGCATTTTGTTAATTTTGCCATTGATTGATCGCTGACACAGCCCTATCATACTCTTTCGTAGCACTATTGTACTACGTTCAAAATAGTGTTACACATGTATTCTCATACACCTTTGACGAGATTCCTGAGATAATTTTTAACCTTTCAGTTTTGCTTCTGTCTCTGCCTCAGAGACAAAGCCCACGTGTATCCTCTGTAAACGTCTCTGTGTTATTCTGTCTACCTCTTGTACCGTTCTGTGAAGAAAAACACAGCAGAGTTGTTTGTGAAGCCATTACAAAAAGTAGGTATTGGGATGTCACTGACTTTGTCATCTCACCTGTTGACATGTGAGCTGAAGATTATTACACACACACACACACACACACACACACACACACACACACACCAATGCTTGAATACCACCATCCTTTTTCTCGGCCTGTACTATTTCACACAGGTAGAGTGCTGATATTCTAATATGGGATTCTGGCTGATGCAAGGAATGTTCCTACTGCTGAGGAAGAGTGTGTGTTTGTATGAGAGAGGGGAAAGCAAGAACGAAAAAATAGGAGGAAGATAGTAAAAGTGAGCATGACACATTATGAGAGGGATAAGAATGTTCTAACGCAGATGCAAGTGGTTATGCACAGCGCTGAAAAAAATGTTCAGGAATGAGCTTATCACCCTGCTTGCTCACAGTTCACAGAGCACTCATTTGGAGTTGAAGCTACTTTGCTTTCAGAAAGGCTCCAAATCACTATGAGCTTTGTCACTAGTACAGGCTCCATCGCATTTATCCAGTCAGCGCACATCTACTGTCTATCACCAATCCCTGTTTACCAGTCAGCAAGCTCGCCATATTATATCAATGGAAAGCTTTAATTCAGGCAATGGGAAACATTTCAGAGGGAAAATAGGGAGTGCTGAGTCTTTAAAAACACTTGACAGATGGCTCATTTTTCAAGTACATTTTGGCTCAACGCTTCAGCATCTGTCAGTGTTTTACTCATGCGGGAATGTTAATAAGTGGCTGCCTTTGCAAATGGCTACTGTACCACTGATAAAACCTATTGATTATGGTGGTTTTGGAGTATAGATCAAGTTATGTACGGCAAGCTAATCTAATAAATAACGTAAATGGATCTTTAGATACAAAATACACACAAAGAGGTACGCATGGGCTTACATCTCTGAACAGATGTAGACTATTATCATTTTTCCAAACTGGCTAACAAACTCATCCAGCTCTGCAGAAATGACGTTGATCTGTCTCAGTGAAGAGGGACGAGTGCCTGTGGCCATAAAAAAAGAAACGGTGTGTGTCTGCCTACGTGTATGTTGAGCTGTCTGTTTACGAGGCAGCCAGAAGAACATATGATTTAGGATAAATAGACGCTTTCAGTAACTCACAATAGGAAAGGTGGTGACACAGCAAGAGGTTTGTCTGCAAGCAGGATTGTTGGTCGTGTGTGTGTGTGAGGCTCTGTGCCAGGGCTGATGTTTTCTGTTAGTGTTTGAGTTGTGGTTTATTGATGTATATTTGATGAGGAAGAGCAGAGATATCGCAGAGGGGTCCTCTGACATAAATTGCAGGGAGGTTCTGCCTCTCGTTTATTAACAATGACACAGTAAAATGCAGAGGGAATAGAGAAATGCTAAAACAGGTGGATAAGGCTTGGTTGTTGTTGTTGTTACCCTGAGCCCCTTTGCTCCAGTTGCCTACATGTAATCAGCAAACATCACATATGGGTGGAAGGATGTGAGAGACATCTTTAAGCAAATCAATTAGTGGCAGTTTTAGGGCTCTGTGTGTGTGATCTCTTCAACAAGCCCATGTCAATTAGGTCTGGACTGTATCGACTGAGTCCAGTGGTGCATTTATAAACCACAAGTCAAACACAACTCTTGTATTGAATGGTATTGTTGACTCCATTCCAGTGTATGGATGTCAGAGTATGTTTGGATTTGTGCATTTTTATTGTTGAATAAAAATGTGCAAACGGAGATTAAAAATAATCAGTCAGGAAGGATGTTTGTGTGAGGCTGAGGTTCAGGAGTCAGGCTTGAACACACACAGATCGTACAGGGAGTGTGTGACGCTTCCTGTTTGGGCCCACGGCTTTGTGTCTGGCCAAAGGAATCATCTTTTTTAACAACATGCACACACACACACACACACACAGTGTGAGTGTGCTCGGTGTGAGAGGATTTTTAGCTCTCAGCACACTCGCCTCTCAGAATAGAAAGGAACGGAGAGATAAGGTTTGTTTTTTTAAGAATGAAAATCCTCAATTCCCTTTGATAAGTCACATTAGAACAATGTGTTCCATACCGGCGGCCCACTGTCCCTTCAGTTTGGGTGTATGGATTTGTGCACAGTAGCAGTTGCCTTGTGCTGTGTCAGCACCAGACACGACATGGCTGAAAACACTCATTGATTTTCTGTTCCCTTCTATCTATCTGCTTCCTCATTCTTCAGTATTTGATATGACAATTTACTACTGGGCTGCTGCGGCACCTGAGCGAAAACACACAGCGTTAAATTTACCAACACTGCTAACTGTGCTGAGTTGGCCTCCTTCAGTGCACACACGTACACATAAACAGAGCGCTGCTTACAAGTCAGCGAGTGTGTTTGCGATTTGGATTGAGATGTCTAATCTGTCGCTGCCTACACTCCTGCATACTCCGATGGCTGGGAGATGGATGAGGAAAATTTACTATCACCGTGATAGGCAGATGTGCTGGTATAGGCGCACAGCAGCACCCACTCTAACAGATCTCTGACAAACCGTTCTTCATTACTGTCAGAGTAGGTTGAGAGGGCTGGAGAATGAATGGGAAAAAAAAGAAGAAATAAACATGAGAAGGAAGCAGCCAGTGAAGTGTGTAAGGTCAGAGTTTAGCTGCTAGATGACTGTGTTCATTAGTGCCAGATGTTCCAGATGCTCTGATTGGGCAACAGATGTTTCATCTGCCCTGGTTGGCTAATCCTAACTGTCTGGTTGCCACCCCTTTACTAGGCCTTCAGCACTGAGGCATGTTGGGATTGGTTAAAATTTTCCCTCAGTGTTCCAGGTGTGATATGTGTGTGCGCGCATGTAGGTGCCCTCATGGCAACCTGATTTGTATGCCCAGTCAGTGGGTTGCCTCTTGCACTGACATTTTGAAACTTTATGAAGCTGTCATTTATTAATGCAAAACACACACGCCTCCAGCTCAGCAGACTTTGGTGCTAACTGTGGCTTTTTTGCATAATGTCAACTGTATCATTTCACTCACACAGTTGGTTTTCTGTTAGATGATGAAGTTAAGCAAAGTGACACATGTCACTACTTGTCTGTGTTTGTGTGTTTTTGTGTGTGTGAGCAGGATATAAAATTGTTTATTACAATATGTGTCATTTTATATTGTGATATGGTACATTTTTTGTAGAAATTCAGTTGAGAGGTCTGTTTGTTTATGGATTATATGAATTGAACACCAAGTAAATTTCATATAGCCACTTGATCAGTGTATCAGTGTACTTAAATTAATACAAAAATTCATTAGATCCGCTATATAACCAGAGACATTAATGGCATAATCTATCTGTAAGATTTCTATCATCTCACAGTATATTAGGGTTATAAATAATATTTGTTGTCATTATCTATTTATTTGTTGATTTATTAATTAAGTGATTAATCATTTGGTCTATAAAATATCAGGACATGGTGAAAAATACCCAGAAAGTTTCGCAAAGCCAACGTAGACACATTTAAAAACAAAGACATTCAAATTACCAATGTAGAAGACTAAGAAAGCCAGCAAATATTCAGTTTTTATAAACCAGTGCATTTTGCTTGAAAATCCTTTACCTAAATGTTGCTAATGAATTTTCCAATTGTTTCAGCTTTGAAGTAGCATGAATGTGTGTGTGTGACCTGGGGCAAAAGTTGAAATAGAGGCCTTGACCCCTGTTAGGGTGCCTCATTCAAAATTCACTTTCTTTATCTGACACACACGCACACGGCAACAGCAGAGCAACCCACAAGAGTGTGTAAAAATGTAGAAAGCAGAGACGTGCTCTGGCC
>JAPMOB010251794.1:30032-46182 GCA_029875015.1 Lepomis gibbosus
CCCCCACACACACACACACTGTCAATCCCATACGCCCTCACCCTTTTTGTCACCCTACATCCAATGAACAGTCAGACCATTGTTAAAAGAACTGCTGGTCTTCAACAACTCTGTTTTTCTCACTCCTTCTTTCTCCCCCTCTCTTTGTCTGTCACACTCATTTTCTCAATCATTCCTCTCTCGCTCTCGTGATTTGTCAGTTTGTCAGTTGTGATGAAAATGTGACACGCATTTTCGCACGTGTCCCATGGTGGCTTAAACCAATAATCATTACTTTATGATTACACACACACACATTGTGCTTACACACATGAGCCTCTACACCGGACACTGACTCACAACCAGCTGAGGGAGAGGATATGTGTATGCGTGTGTGTCTCCGTGTGTGTGGAGGTGAGAACCTCTTTAAGAACAGAGGGATCTATATAAAGCTGAGCAGGGCAAAGACAAAGCCCACTCGTATCCTCTGTAAAACAATCAATAGGAGAACAGACATCCAGCTGTAAATAAATGGGAGAGAGGCAGAAAAGAAGGGAAGGAGAGAAAACACAACAGTAGAAGGGTTGGATAATGCTCCCCAGGGGACGCCAAAGGAAACAGGTTGTGTTTGAACAGCCCTCATACGTGGCCAGAGAGCAGGAGGGAAAAAAAGCAAGGAGTCTGACCAAGGAGGGAAAAGGGAGGAAAGGAGGTGGGCGGGAGAAGGAGGTTCGAATGGAAGAGCATTTATGGGAGTTTTAAAGGAAGGAATAAACCCCACTTCTGCTGTGCTGTACGGTCCATCTGCTCAGTTCAGTGTGTGTGCGAGTACAGTATGCACTTGTATTAGCTGTTTCACTCCCCATCTCTGTCTCTCTCTCTCCTCCTCTCTCCTTCCCCCTTCATCAGCAGCTTCTCTCTGCACGCAGGCACAGTTGGTTGCTAGGGTTACTGAATTGCCCCCATTTTTCTGGGTTTGTGAGGAGCTGAGGGAAAATGAGAAAGAATAATGTAGATTTGTCTCCCCTGTAGGGTCTGGCTAATCAGGTTACCACTGCACACACACACACACATGCTAACACACACTACAGTTCTATCTTGGACCCTCAGACCTTTGTGTTTTCAGGGTTTTTCTTTTCTTCTCTTTCGCGTCTTTTCTCCTTATTTGCCTCCTTTTTATTTCTTCTTTACATCGCCTTCTTTTTCCATGGTGTCAGTGCTGTTTCCTCATCTCCCTCAGGCGGTGGGATGGTACACTCTCTGTGTGTGTGAGATGAAGGGGGAGGCGCCGTTTGATTAAAGGAAATTCTGAATTGTTTGTGTTGTTTCTTGAAAAACAATTTGGCTCGTCAGTGATGTTGTAAGCTTCTGAAAGCCCGAGGTCGCATTTAAAACTTGCATCAGCATCAAACACTGTAAATGGGTTGTAACTACACTAAGAGGGTGGGTTGGTTGTGCTGGTATCACAGAGAGATTTTCACTATTGTGACATGTTTGTGTGTGTGTGTGTGTGTGTGTGTGTGTGTTGGAACTGGGCAATCTCTGTGCACTGGCACTCACCATTCGGGTTCACACCTCTGCTAATGCTGTTTTAATGAAGCCATTCATCACCTCTTCTCAGCTGAATCCGAATCACTTACACACACACACACACGCACACACACACACACACAACACAAACTCTTTCTCACATGCAGCCTCTCGCTCTCCATCCTCCTTTTCTTCTATGTGAATGTGTGAGGACACGGTGTTCTTCCCCCTGGTTGCTATGCGGTTGCACCAGTTCTATTTTAGTTGTTCCCAGCATCAAAGCTCTGGTGGAGATTTCTCACGTTTTTCTCCCAGTGTTTGTTGCCGCACATACGCAGGCTTAGATAGGCTTGTTTAAAGTGCTGAGTGTTAGCTTTACTTTAAACCAACTTTGAATGTGGGAATACTTCAGTTTTCTTTCCCACAGTCATCATACACTCAAATTCTTTTTTGCTGTTTTACAGAATGATGCTGAAAAAAACAAGTGACACACACTCCTGTATGGGTAGGAAGCTAGATCTCCTCCCTGCTCTCTGACCCAGAACACCAGGAGAGTCAAACTCTTCTCCCACCTGCTTCAGGCCCCTCCCTTCACACTCAAACCAGACCCACTACCTCCACACACATCACCTAAAGATCATGTCGGCTGTGTGGATGATGTTTCTGTGTGTGTGTGTGTACTTCTAATATGTTCACCTTAGCTGGAGGTTATGCTGTTAGCCAGTTATGTAGCAGCAGGAAGTAGATGTGGAGGTCAGACTTCCTCCTGTCATCTTCCTTTTCACTCATACATGTGGGAAAACTCAAAATAGGAGGCCCCAGCTGTTTACGAACAAGGAAACAGAGCGGAATGTGTGCAGACTCATACACTTCAAAAGCATAAAAGGCTAAATGTCACTCATGCTACCTGAAACAGTGACGTGAGATAAACCTGCTTAGGTGGTTGGTCTGAGAAGGTTTTAGACTCTCTCATAACCCCCCGCCCAGTGAGTCAAGTACAGACTGGGTTTGGTAAACAGGGGAATCACTGTACTGCACGGCGTGTGGGAGATCGTGGAGAGAACTGAAGCATAACTTTATTGGGTGTGTAATGTATGCAAGAATTCAACTAGTGACAGCAGTTTCATATGGATGTGGTCAAATGTGAGAGGATGTACATCATCTACACACATTCATCTGCAGGCTCATAACAGTACATGTTGGAGGGTGTTGTTGTTGAGCATGTCCGGTTGCTTGTCTTCCTGAATGCATTTACGGTGTGTGTGTGTCTGTGTTTGTGTGTGCTTGGGGGCAATGTTCAGCAGGTGCCTGTTAGCAGGCTCTTTCTCTTGTTCTGCCACTCGCTGAGTGTGGCCAGGGGGCAACTGTGTGTGTATGTGAACAACATACTGATATGTTCGCTTTACTCATGCATGTTTAAGTGTGTCTAAAAGTGTGCTGCGGAATACGTCCTGTCAAAGTCTCTGAACCTGTCATGTGCAAACACAACAGATAGCAAGTGTCTGGATGTTTGTTGTGCGACTGCGCGATGCATTTTACCCATCAACCCATTCATTGAGCTTGGGTGGCAATTATGACATGATCAACACCAGTTTATTAATATACTATGTCATTCAAGAGAATATTCTTGTAATAAATCATATTCAGTCTTCATAAGTTCGGTATTTGTTGACACTGTGTTATAAATGTGTAGAGTCTATAGAGTTAGATCAACAGACCACTGAAGTGGGCATACTTTGGGACTGTACTTTCAATCAAAGTTGTTTTCCTTTTGAAAGAAACACTGATATTCTGTTTTTGCCTTTGTATTAGAGTTACTGTACAGTATTTATACAAATGTGGTTGTAGGAAGATATTCCAAATACTAAATATGTTAATGTGTGTACACAACTTGTTAAAAACATGAGGGAGATATATGAAACATTTTATTCCTGAACATTTTACATTCTTTTAATTCAACCCAGTTGTTAATCATGTGTAGTAATTGGTTTATATGAGAATACTACAGTAATGTTGTCAGGCGGCTGCACTGCCTCTTTTTTTCTGGTGGTGGCTGATGCAGGTAGGTTTGAAGGAGTAGGCGTCACAGAACATTTCAAGATTTGATCACAGACAAGGAGGCCCCGGGAAGTCAGCACATCCGCAGATTGCAAATGGTTTCAAATATTGAGAGGCAATTGCAAATGAGCTATGTGAGCCTAAACCAGAGTCATATGGTGTTAGTAAGAATCCCACAAAACAGGAGCGGATGGATGTTTTGTGTTTTGAGTGCGCAGGATAATAATGGGTGCCAGAACGGTCATAGTTGAGCAGTACAGCGAGGCGTAGTTTACAGAGCACTTAATGAATCGCGATTCCTACAGCATTCAATCATCACTGACAACAAACGGCACTAATGTGTGCTGAGACGTTTATTGAATAATTGATGATAATAAATGAAAACTAACCAGCAAAAACTCTAATATTTTCATATTTGCAGCAGTGTGTGGAGTTAAGGTTTAAAATTGGGTATGTGCTCTAGAAATTTATTTTTTGATTTATTTATGCAGAGTTAAACAATACGCATACATCATTCTTTATATGCGCACATGTCTATAAAAAGAATAAAGACGTTAGACAAGACAGACGGGACCAAACAGACGGGGCCGACAAGACAGAACCAGACAAACCGGGCTGATGGGACAAACTGTAACTACATTTTGTTTTCTTGTAAAATAGTAAGGGTATAATTTAAAAGTATATTAATTAAGTATATAGGGGAAAAATTGTTCATACTGATGTGCATCATACATTAGGAGCCATTAATGGAGAGAAAGAAGAATCAGCTTTGGAGGTTCTGTAAAAAGGGGAGCCAGGTGTAGAAATTAACTTAAGAAATGCAAAGGCTGCATGTAGCAACTGCAATTGTAAATTCGGTAGCTCAAGCAAGGACAGTGTTATACGTTAATGATCATCAAAGGAGCGTTGTCAGTAGGTACTTCTTGGTATGGTCACCAGACTAAAGTATGATATTGAAAGAGAAATCTTTTCTGCCAGTGTCTCTCTCCCTGTGCGCCAGGCCCACCGTAGAGTGTACAGACCATGTGCTGGTCTGCACTGTGGGATACCCCACTCAGATTACTGCCTTCTCCTCTCCCCTCACCCTCCCTCTGCCCAAACCCCCCCCCCCACCCACATTCCGACTCAGTCCATGTGCTTCAAACAGAGTGGAAATGGGAACATCCCTCTCCTCATACATGTGCGCACACATGCTCATTCCTGTTGTGCATTGGCCCATGCAGGACAGGGGCTGGCGTATGGCTGATGGGTGCTTTCCATATAGATTATACACAGTGTGCTACACTGTGTCCAATCACTTTGTTAGGAAGTAGACCTCTGACTAGACCAGTGCTGAGCTGAAAGTTCAGTAAGTGGTTTCTTTCAGAAATAAACAGACGTGACCCCTGGGTATTGGGGTGAGAAGCTGAAAAGGAAGAGAGAGTAAAGAGGGGGATGCCCTTTTAGCGCAAAGAACCTTCCCATCAATCACTTCATCACAGTCGTGGCATAGATGCTTGACACATGCTTGTTCTGGTGCCCCATCACCCTCAATCTTTTTGTCTTCTTCTTTTTCCCCCCTAAATCTCGCCTCTCCCACTCCCTCTCCCTTTCTCTCTGTGAATTCTTTCTGTCCAAGGGTGGTGTTGCGTGTTAAAGGTTGCTGTCCATGACACATATGCACATACACACAGGCATTCGCTGTGTGTAAAGGTTGCAGTGGGAGGCAGCAGGCTAAGTGGCTGAGTGTGAGTGGGGCTCTTGTCATGTGCTGATGGTATTCCCTCTGAGGAATGTGGAGGGGAGAGTTTCCCAGTCTGGATGGTGGATTCCCACTGCTGGATCTGAGCATGAATGGAAGCTTTTAGGAACCATTGTGGTCCCATTTGTTTTGTACATTCATTGAACCATCAGTTGTATACAAGCTATGAAAATGTCACTGTGAATCTAAACCCTGCACGCCCTTATCGTAAGCAAACAGGATGGATTGTCACAACACAGTGGCTTGGAAGGAATGTTTGGTGAACTGAACTCTTGATGTAGGTCTCGCATATAAACTTGTGAGTCAGCAGTTTCAGCTCTGATTGATTTGGCAACGCCTATGGTTACTGGTGGTAACAGCACTGCGGGTTAATGATACAGGTTCAAGATTACATGAAATGTAAATGCATGCACCGCCGGTTGTCTTCTGCATCACGTCAAATATGCGCACATGTTGCAACTTCATGTTACAACAAAGATCAAATTCATTCTTTTTGCCTTTTGACTGGCTTCTGAGTATCCTGAGTATCCTGAGTATCCAACAACGTGGCGATGCTTTTCAGCACCTTGTTCTCAACTCCTGTCAGGGCATCTTTAAGTAGATTGCATACTTTGAAAGATTGATGAAAGCGACGTGAAACATACACAAACTGTAGTTAATGGGGTAAGATGTGCAAAAATTACACTGATTTCCAGTAAAACAAACAAAAACAAACTTGCAGCAATGTTTTGGTCCTGTATTGAAGTAGCTATTGTTTGTTCACACAACATGGTGACACTTCAGGCCCATTGTTTTCAGAGTCTTTGTTACCGATAACGGCCAGGAAGGCTTACATTATGTGTGAGCCAGGTCCCTGGCTGTATCCCTCTCCATTGTGCCCCGCTCTGACTGTGGATGACAATGATGGCCACTGTCCTCTGACTGAAACACATCGCTGTCATAGCTTACATTCTACATGACCCATATGCACACAACACAGCTGGCCTCAGCCCAGCCTCTACAGCACAGAGGCCATTTTGAATTCTTGAATTATTTGGTTGTCTTTGCTTGAACAGGGAGAATGTGTCTGATTCCTAGCGAGGAGGGGAGGGAGGGAGAGCCTGTGATATTCCCTTTTTTTTGTGAAGATGTGGGAGCATAGAGAGAAAAGGAAGGAGCTCCCTCCTTTTACTAAGAGAGAGAGGAGTGTGTGCCTGATGTCTGGGAGCGGGAGAGTCAGAACAGCAGGACTCAGCTAGATCAAACAGGCTTCCTTAGCGGCTAAGAAAAAGAGCCAGCCAGGGAGAGAGGAAAAACACAGGCAGGGAAGGGATAAAGGAAAGCAAGAAGTTCTTTATAGTCTTTCTAGACTAGAGAAACAATAAATGGCACAAATGACTATCTCAATTTACCATGTGTCTGGCTCCTGATGATCTGACTGTGTGAGTCCACTGAAGCAAGGTTAGAACAGGTGTGCGCCACATGCCTCCCTCTGGCCTGCTGTGACCTTTGACCTCTTCTCTCTCACTGGGGACCTGCTCGAGACCCTGTAGCCCATCGCCAAGAGGGGGGAGAGATCATTGTGCATACTGTATATTTGCCACAGCCTGACAGCCCTGAGAATGTGTGCGTGTTTACGATGCAGAGATCGCACTGTGCGTGTGAAAGTGCTCCCTACTCTCGCCCTTCAACACTTCAGGCCGCATCAATAATTCAGCAACACATTGCAGAACACAATGCTACACACACACAGCATTGCGCTTTCTCTCTTTCTCTCTTTCTCTCCCTCTAGATTCCTCAGTATTTATCTGTCTCCTGTTTGAGTGTTTTTATGCCCCCATTTTGTTTCTCCTACCCCCTCCCCCAACCCGCTCAGTTCTGCCCACTTTGTCTCTCTCCGTTCTGTGTCATGTTTCCACTACATGAGCTGAGGATCTGTCAACCTCTCACTTTTTCTTGCATTTATTAGTGTCTATTTTTTGTTTCCGCTACTGTCTCACTTCAGATTTTTTGAAGTACATTCGGGGATTTGATTCCTGGTGTGCCTGTGTGTATCCACTCCCATCCCTCCCTCCCTCCCTCTCCCATCCCTTTCTTTTTAAATCTCGTCAAGGCAGTTTTGAGGGGCCGGAGAGGAGGCTGCGGAGGGGAGCTAGGAGGAAAGGGTGTGGCCGCCTACACTGTAGCGCTCCATTGTGTTGTACTCATTCGTACACGTCCTCTCTCAGGCACACGCATCACTATCACACACGAAATAGGACACACACGCTGTGCAGAGTCACTGACCCCGTGTTTGCTCTCCTCTTGTCGGAGAGGCGTATTCTCTTGGTATCAGGGCTGACCGTTCCAGAGTACAGATAGCTTTGTTTTTCTATCATGTGTCCGAGGCTCACTCGACACCAGGCGCCCATGGCGTCAAAGGGCAGGAACGCTGAGAGAGAGAGACTTTGAATAGTAGGACTTAACCACAGGGCCTACCATGGGGATGTCAGGAGGATGACGCTAGACTTTTAATCTAATAGTTGGATGCTTCCAGGAGTTGCCTTCTAAGGAAGGTCAAAGCTCGGGGTCAGATGGAAAGCGACCACTCTCTATTCATCATCTTGCTCATCCAAGTTCCATTGGACACTTGTCAACTGTCATTCAGGGGTTTAGACGGGCTGAGTAAAAAAAAAAGTCTACTTAATCATATAGATTGTTTGAGCTGACAACAGTACTGCATCAGATAAATGCAAGCGACTGCGTGGGTGTGAGCATGTTGTTGCAGGTACCAGTGAAAGGATGAAATATGAACCAGGAAGTCCAGTTTGAATAATACATCCATGAATCAGAAAGCTTATCAGGTGCCAAAAACCATTGCTCAGCAGGTTATACTTCTTCTGAGGCAGAATCGTACAGCTAGAAATCAATCATGGCAGCAATTTTTTCCCCCTGTCTCCGTGCGTGGGAGGGAAATGGCAGAATTGGCACTAGACTCTGAGGCATTATAATGGGACTGAACAGTGTGTTGCTGGATGATGTTGGACTGTGATTCAGGTAAAGTTGAGCACCTCCACTGTGCCAACGTGGGGGTCTCAATCAAAACAAAACAGTTCTAAGGTTAGCCTAGCACTCAAGTTCAGCCAGTGACATGCAAGCAGAGTCCGTCCTAGTGCGAGTCACCCTGCAGCCGAGAGCATGGCTGACAGGCCGTCCTTAGCTGACTGTGATGATCATCAGACTGTGAAAGACGCTTGTTACGAGATGAGATGGTGATATTTGAGCCGTAGGGATTGTCATGTGGCCAAGAAGGCAGTTATGTGTGAGAAAGCAAAACAAAAGCGTGTATGTGTGTTCGAGCAGCACAAAGGCCGTGTTCATTGTGTCAGGGCGTCCTCAGGCTGACCTCAGGTGAGTTTTCCTTACTCTGCAGTGGATTACAGACATATGGTCTTAAGGATCCTCTCAGTCAGAGTTGAGCTGTGAGAAATCAAGTGTGATTGAGACTCACTTCCACATACAATCTTCTGCACTGCGGAATCATGCAGCCTGTGACACTAAGCTATACAAAGGCACAGATTTTTTATTTGGGCAGTGAGCTCAAACTGACCCCGATTCGCCCTGCTGCAGGGAGATTAATTTAGTCTGATATATCCCTACCACACCTGCCTTACAGGAAGCTCTGCTGCTCGGCATGCAAATATCTGCATCAGTTGCTTCCTTATAAATTCATTTGTGCAAAAAAAAAATTAAAGCAGCTCTAACTCAAAAAAGCACAAACATAATCCACTCCCCTTGTCTGGTTTTGTACTTTTACTGGCTCCAGGCGGTAACAGAATACTAAGGTGTAAAGAAGTGTTAAAGGCGGAACTATTCCTCGTGTTTTAACACTGCCTATTAGGTCTTTATGCAAGTTCCAAGTCTTGAGCTTTGTTACTTGAATGTCGGGCTACTTAGTGGAGGTCTAATCTCTGTCTGATACAGTCTCATGAAGTTTAACGGGTGTCTATGCTGCAGCTCATCCTGTTAGAGGAATTAGAAAACCCTGTAGTGCTCTAATTCTGAACTCCTCTTCCCTCAGCCAGCTGCTGCATTACCATATTTGAATGCTGGAAACCGCCCAATTTGAAACTATTGTTTCATGGTCACATTATTAATCTGGGTATACATGTTTTGCCGGAACGTATCATTTAATTTCAGAGAACATAATTCAGATTAATAATGAGTATGCACAGAGTTTGTCCAAGTGGCATGCAGACAATGATTGGTGTAATCTGTTTCACTCTTATATAAAGCCTGCTGAAACGAATTCCCTGTCTTATGCATTTTCCATAAGCTCATTATCCTTCTTGGTCTAGAAGCCCAAAATATTCATTAAAGGGCAGAGTTCTAACAAAAAAAGTCTGAATGGAAAGTGGGCTTTAACCTAGTAGTGGGGTGAACTGAACAACGACCCAAGTCCTCATTCAGACCCATTTTACACCGAGCCAGTACACCAATGTTTAACTAATGTGGACTTGATGACCCATTACATCCCACTATCACAAGATACAGGCATGGCGTGTAGATTACTGTGTGTGTGACTTGTATACAGCTACACCCACTGGCTATGACACTTCCTCAAGTAATTGCTTTTGTCTGAGGATTACTGTGATCCCATTCTGAGTGGCTAAATGTGATCTTCACAGCTTAAGACCCCTCTCACTATTAAGATGAAGGACCCATTCTTGGTATTTCGAGATGAAAGAGAATAATACAGAAACAGTAGCCTAGGGGATTTTTTCCATTCTGTTGGGTGTGGAAGGGAAACCATGGTCAGTTTGTTTTGTTTGACCTGTAGACATGCTCCTATCTTTTATCAGCCAGCTAAACACCTTTCTCACCTCCCACCAAGAAACCGACTGATCTCAGCGCTGGTCACTACTTGGGGTTGAGCCTCTTAAACTGATGTTTGTCATCTAAAGGTGCTACATGATAGGCAAGAGTGACGTGAAGAATGCTTTGGTTCGTCTATATTTGTCTACCTCAAGAGAGCTGAAGTTGTTTTGTTATTATAAAAGAAGCTAAGTGTAAAAGCAGCTAAAGACCAAACAGCGCTGCAGAGAAACAGAGTTAGCGAAAGAAAAAAAGGAGTCTTTTTCTCAGCCGAGTCCCTTGTGCCGCTCTTGTGCTGTACAACACAGTTCTGTCGCAGGGGTTTGTTGTGCTGAGGTGTTGAGTTGTCCTCCTCCCTGGGAGCTTCTTCTTCTTACAGCTTGGCCCACTTTCTCTCTCTATCTCTCGCTCCCTCTGTCTCTATGCACGTCCCCCATGTCTCTGCAGAACTCAGACAAATGTCTGTGTGGGTATGTGAACAGGTAAGCATGCGCTTCTTAGATGTGATTGCTGTGGAAAAAAACTCACCAAGTAAACTGCATAGTAGCACTGAAATCATACCCATGGCTCTTAAAGCTCCCCTGTTTCTCTGTGATAGTTTATACCGCAATGCTACATTCTCCATGGGGCGAGAGGGTGGTGGGGCGGGGCTGGGACAATCTCACGTGCACATCTTAGTTGTTCGTCACGTACCCGCGCATGGTATCCGCAAGGGATGTTGTGACAGACTGCTGCCTGGTTAAAATGGTGGCTATATTTCATGGGCCGGCCTGTCAGCGCTGGCGACCCCCAGCTCTCTGAGCTGTGCCTCTGCTGGAGTCATTACACAGCAAGGCCACTTCTCCATCGTGTGCTAACACACACATGCACACATTAGCAGCCGTGAGAATGAGTTATACCTCTGGATCAGCGGGTTGGAGAGACGGGTGAAATGGAGGCAGAAAAGGGAGGGCTGAGGGGACCGGGTAGTGATTGCAGTTGCTGCATAGGCTGATCCTGATTCAGCTTTTTGTGCCTTCGGTTATTAAGGGATGAGAGCCAAACGCTGTACCTCTCTGACTCCACACTGTTCTCAGATTATGATCTACAGCTTTTACCTCCATATAACCTTAGCTTCCATGGCTTTGCTACTGTATGACTTTCGTAGCACATAGGCAGGTTCTTACACATGAGTATGTGTAGTAGGTGTGTTCTGTAATTGCTTTTATTAGTAATACAGGGTGCAACCAATATTAGTTTTTTAGTCATTTACATATCAGAAAATAGTAAACACATGTCATTACAGTTTCCCAGAGCTGAATTTGAATTAGAAGTCTTCATATTGTTAGTTTAGTCTGAGATGTGATGGCATGATATGAAATAAAGAAAAGAAGTAAACCCTCACATTTAAGCTGGACGTTTGGTATTTTTCTCTATAAATTCCTTAAACAAATGGTGGTCATCAAAATTGTTGTTTATTACTGTTGATTAACTAATCAGTTACTCACCTAATCGTTTCAGCAGTAATGCAAATATCCCAAAATCCCCACAAGACAGGACAAAATTTATCAGGATCAAAAAGGTACAGATTGCTCAAATTACACACACAGACTGTATGTTGAAGTGCACTATATCACTGTATCTTGTGTGTCTGGCCCATAAACACTCTTCCCTCCCCTCCCGTCCCTTGTCTGGGAGAAGGTTGTAGCCGTAGGTGGAGACAGTGATGATGTGACCTCAAGGTGGATGCGGTGATAGTATCTCGTATTGTCGACTACTGTTCTTGGGCTCGCCCTTTGTCTGATGGAACATATTCCCATGCTCTTTTCCCCGCGGCCTCGCTGCCTTCCACTGGCAGTTCAGATAAGCATCAGCAGCCATCAGCAGAGACAGCCTTTCACTCAGGGGGCCGCTGCCCGCCCATCTCCTCAACTCTCACTATTTCCTCTATCTCCATCTCTGCCATCTTTTTTTGGCTTGCCATGGATGTCTCTTGGAATGCAGTGATAAGAGTGTGCTGCGTAAGGACATACATACCAGTCACATACAGATGTTTAGTATCATGCAACCCCACTGGGGCTTGTGTGTGTGTGTGTGTGTGTGTGTGCGCAGTTTGCTGCGTGACGGAAGCTGTCATGCACAACTATTAAATGACACAGGGAGGCTATTACACACTGGGTTAGGCTTCAAAGCGCAGCTACTTCCCTCAGGGAGAGCTTTTGAATGCATGCGCACATGCACAAAAAGCCATCAAGGTCCCCATAAATCATTGGTGCTGACCGAACTAATTCTGACAGAGGAGTGAAATAAAGATAAAATGAGAAGGGATGACTGAGCGATTGATGATGGTTTAATCTGGAAGTAGGTAGTCATTACACACCGTCACTCATTCACTGGAATTATGACAAGTGTTAACCTGCTAATAAAGACGGGAACGAACCTTTACCCACCCGATGTGTCTGCACATGAAAGACGTCCACGCCCATCCACCGCTATGTAAAAGTATAGTCCCATGTTTTGGTTGATTCTTGTAATGCTCGATGCTTAGAGAAAGTGCCATCCAAAACTGTCGAGGTTGATTTAACTTACGACACACACGGTCAGACAGACCACTCACACAGACAGACACACAGTCAGTCGGCTCCTTCCCATGCTTGTGTTGTGGATTAGTCAAATCCCCTGACTGGATGCTAAGCTGATTTTGGGGGATGGGGGGTGTTATGCACTGGCCATTTAGAAACACTGGAAAGAGTGTGTGCCACACTCACACAAACACAGTGGGACATCTCAGCTTAATACTGTCTGTCCTGCTGGCACGGGATGGTTTAATGTGTGTGTGTGTATGCGGTTTATTTTGTTTTATACCTGTCCATACCTCCTCTGACAGATGGCATAGACTGCTATATTGTCATGGTTTGCATCCCTACGGGGAAGCTCGTGTATTTGTGTGAGCAAGTGAGATGGAGAGAGGGACAGAGATGAAGGCTGTTGGAACAGACTGAGGCCCAGATGGCTGTGTCCGGCAGAGACAGGAAATAGAGGTGACACCAGGTGGATAGAACCCTTGAGGATGAACTACACATACAGAAATTAGCCTAGAAGCTGGTCTCAAGTCATGTGTGTTGATGAATCGTATGATAGCGTGTGACCTAATTTAGTGGTGAAACAATTAATGACTTGATTAGGTGAACCTAAATCAACAGCAATTCTGATTATCGATTCATTGTGAAGTAATGCAGGAATTCCTCACATTAAGGATTAGCTGCTTTGCTCTGTTATATTGTTTGGACAAGCTGTCCAAAGAGATCACCTTGGTTCTGGAAGATTGTGATTACCAAGTTCCTAAAGCCAAAGGTGTGATGTCCTGTTTTGTCCAACCAACAGTTCAAAATCCAAAGATTTTCAGTTTGCTATCATGTAATACAAAGAGCAGCAGCGAGTTCTTTCAATTGAGGAAGTGGAAATATTGAATATTTGACATTTGTGCTTGAAAAAATACTTTAAATAACCAATTGAATATCAAAATAGTTGCTGATTATATCAAAATGATTATTGTTTGCATCTCATTAAAGTCCCTTCATCTATCCTCAGTCTCAGATGGACCCCCTCCCCCAACACACATACCCACTCTGTCAGCGCCTTCTCCAGCCTGGGATAGTGGAGCAGACAGGGGTCTGTAAATGGCCGAGGAGCTAGTTAACTTTTGATAAGCAGCCCTTTTCATTATGCATAGAGACCCCAGACACCAGCAATCTCCAACCCTGCAACCCCTCTGCCACCAAAAGAAATGAATCAGAGCATGTGATGGCTGGAAAGGGCTGCTGGTGTGTGTTGTTACAGTATGATGGAGACGTAGAACATGCTCCTGGAAAGATCACATTCATGCCAAAAGAGATGACGATTTTGGTTGAAGAGTAGATTCACGCAGCAGGATTAGTTAAATCTACTTTAACGTTAGCCAGAGCTGAAACTGATAGCCGCATTGTTGTAGGCGTTTTCCACCAGTTGGTTAACATGGGAGACTGACCCCCTCCAGTAGCTGTGTGACCCCTGACCTGCGCTCCCAACTCACTGAGTGCAAGGAACCCTGACGAAAGCCCACATGGCTCAGACTGGGGCCACAGATGCGTTAACACACACCTCTCATCTTCCACGGGTCTGCTCTTCTTGCTGCTGCTGCTTCCTCCAGTTGGAGATGAAGCATCTCTCTGGCTAGTAAAGGGTCAATCTGAAATGAGCAGTAGTGCAGAGGAATTTACCCCCGCAGAGTACTACCCCCGACAATAACCTCCTTGTCACCTCCTTTTCTCTCTCCTGTCTCAGCCGCCTTCTATCCCTTCTCTCTTGGAGCCACTGTGAAGGGTGCGACATGGGCAAGGATCTGTGATTTCCTCACAAATCATTATCATTTACGCTATAATACTCCACACATAATATGTATGCATAATATAAATGTAATGTAGATAGCCCTAAATATTTTTACATTTAGTCACTTGTTATAGTTGAGGCATCTCTCATTGGATGTCCAATCCCTTTTAGTATATCTGGATCAGATTACATTTTTCACCTCTTCACTTTGATGCTGGGAGTTGGCTGAGAAGCTCGATGCCACTCTCAACTCTTGTCATTGTGGAGACTGTAAAACCATAATTTGGCCAACTTCTCTTCTAATGTAAAACTCCCTGAAAGAAAGTTATTGCATTTCCCATTAATATCCATCTGTTTATTTAAGGAGGCCTGCTTACTTGTTCTTCAAACATTGCTCATTCATTGTTAATAAGATGTTTACAAATGATGATGGAAAATATTTCCTGAAATCTCATATTCTGGCCTTTTACATCAGTGTGCCCTACTTTCATTATCCATTTTTGTATTTCCTGGGTCATCAGTGGTTTAATTGGCGCAGGCAGAGGGTTTGTTTGTGTGTGTATGATAACTAAACGCTGAGAGGTCAGGGGCTCGCTTCCTTGCCTATCTGAAAGCATCCTTGTGTTCTTGCTTCTCCATTAGAAACCTGGGCCAGAAGTGAAATTTATGAAGTACCAAAGAGAGACCAATAACTTTCACCCTCTGAAATCTCCTGTTCGTTACTTATTTATGCTCAAGAAGAACAGAGTATTCTCAGTCTCTCTCCCTGCCTGTCTTCCTCCTCTCCTCTGGCCTGGCGTGGTTTGGCTTCAGCTCAGTTTTCCATGTCTAAAAGTCACTAAGATTGTTAATTTGCCTCCTTAAAACGACATCGCCTTTCCTAAAGGTTTCAAGCTCTGGGTGAGAGAGGAAATGCCTATATAAGTTTTAGTGTGTGTGTGAGCGCGCGCGTGTGTGTGTGTGTGTGTGTGTGTGTGTGTGTGTGTGAGCGTGTGTGTGTTTGTTTTCAAAGGAAAGTCCAGACCCAAGGAAAAGACATTGGCTGGAATCTTTCCATTCCTGCAATAGTTTTTCCTCCAACACTTACTGTACTGTAATTCTATCTTTTCCTCTACTCCCCTCCTCACTTGTGTGTGTGTGTGTGTGTACAGTGAAGCTGTATTAGGCAGGCATGTCTGGAACTAATAGATTCCACCCTGTTAAAGAATCTTATTAGGAAATAATACCTGGCTGCAACCTGAGGCTTCAGACTACCAACTCATTCAACTGGCTGAAAATCACATCGCTTGCACCCCCACCACCACCACCACTGCTCCAAAACCTGTAAACTTCTGGCTCAGTTTCTCTCCATCAGTCTTTCTCCCCTCTTTTCCTGCTTGGTTTCAGGTTTGGAGGGTTATACTCCACAGCTGCCTTTTTTTCTTCAGGCCTTTTCATTTGAAGAAACAGACTCAAACACACCTCCGTCCGACCCCCCATCCTGCTGTGCTCCGCCTTTACACACACACACACACACACACACACACACACGCTTCCTGTGGTTGTTTTACTATAACCCTCCCCTCCCGTGTGCTCTCCACTGGCAATGAACTGGTCCGACTGACTTCCTGTCTCTCTGTACTCTTTTCCTGTGAGTACAGGGATGAATGGACATATTATTCA
>JAPMOB010251795.1:0-15232 GCA_029875015.1 Lepomis gibbosus
GCAGCTCAGCGCCCCCCTTTCTAAAATATTGCTTCCAGCGCCCCCCATCGTCCTCGGAACGCCCCCTGGGGGGCGGTACCACCCCCATTGAGAAACACTGATTTAGGGCATCCAGAACAGAACAGCCTAATCTCCCTATCCATATACGTTCTGCGTATAGTCTTTGTCCAACCGTCCAGTTTGTCCCTCCTTCCAGGCAGAGGGCTGTGAAGTCTCTGGTGTGAGAAATGATGGACCAGGAGTATATAGGCCTTTCGACCTTATCGGATATTGCAAAAGTGGGCATGAAGTGTGGTCCGAATAGAGTTCGGACCAGAATTCATTTCCCTGAAGTATTGCTGGTTACACTTTTTACACGGCATGAAGTAAGTGCAGTTTTGGGAGAAGAGGTTCATCCCCACCTGCATGTAGTGAATTCCAGGCCAGTGGTTCGAGACGACTGGTGCTTCCCTTAGGGTTGGAGGTTGGTTGTTCATGGGAGGAAGACGTGCCCTGACCAACAGGTCCTGGAGGTTGGTGGGTTTTTTTGTGGGCTGACCCCCTTCGAAATGTGAATGCGAAGAGTGTTTTGGTGGCTTGTTCATTATCTTCTGATCTAAAACAGATCCTTCGAAAACATATGAAGTTGGGAATGGATGATACCCTGGAAGGTGTGCCTTGGATGAAAGCTTGTTTTGTGGAGAAGGGCATGTGAGTCAGTTGGTTTAAAGTAAACACGTATGTCAAGATGTCTGGTTTGGGAAAAGGTCGGCCCCTTGTAGGTTGTCAGGAAGTCCATTTGAGTTTCATGGAGAGTATTATAGAGAATATTCTAGAGGCTGTCATGACACACAGGCAATGGCAGACCACTTAAAACCGGCGCCTAGGAGACCCAGAGGGGGTGGCTTTGCTGTAAGAAGCAAAAATGGATTGTTTGAACTCACAAAAGTGAGTACACCCCTCACATTTTTGTAAGTATTTGATTTTATCTTTTCATGTGACAACATTGAAGAAATGACACTTTGCTACAATGTAAAGTAGTGAGTGTACAACTTGTATAACAGTGTAAATTTGCTGTCCCCTAAAAATAACACATGCCATTAATGTCTAAACCGTTGGCTGCACAAAAGTGAGAACACCACTAAGTGAAAATGTCCAAATTTGGCCCAAAGTGTCAATATTTTGTGTGGCCATTGGAGGAGACAGAGAGCAGCAGTGGTCCACCAAGCTAGAGAGTGAATGAAGAGAGGGAGTCGTGGAAGCAAGAAAGCAGACAATCAGAAAAAGAATTTCTGATTGTTCCACAGCGGTGACGTTCAAACAACAATGTAATCCAAACCAAGTTATTGAAAACATAAGAATCCATGGTTATAAAGAGGCAGATGCTAAAGGCTTAGAAATATAGCTTAGGAATACTAGCTGTTGTGATGGAAATTTTATATTTTACTCTGTTTACGTCGAGATTGAATTCTTTATTTCAGAAGACTCACCAAAGGACATATTTCCATTTCACTGTACTGAGTGAGCCCATTTCCATGCCTTAGGGATGTTAGGTTTTTGTACTGAAAATAAAGGGTATACATTTTGTGTGTTTGTAAGAGGTAGTATTGAAGTTCTGCTAATAAACTTAATTGCCTTATATTATATTGTTTAAAGTGAAAGCAACTAGCATGAGATAGGCAGGTTTGAATTTTACCTTTTGGTTAACTTCCAAAATCATTCAAGTCCTAGTCCATCCTGTTGCCTGTTAGTGCTATTGTAGCTTGCAGATATGGAGCACAGGCAGAGCACTGGAGTTGCACTTACACTGGCTGATTGGCATCAGCTACTTCATTCAGGCTTCGCAATCACTGGCTCATTCATCAGCTGACTAGTAACATCTAATCACACTCATACAGGTGTACACAGTGGCCTTTATAATCTGACACTAAATTTACTTTTCTGTATGATTCTCTTATGCAAGCGATTTGACTAAAATGTAAAGCATTCCTTATCTGAAAACTTGATGAATCGATGGAATAATCCGTAGAATACTTTTTATAAAATGATCTATATAGCTGCTGCTCTAATATCAATTTTCTCATTTAACGCTCAGCAAGAAAGAGAAGAAGTCAGTTTCCCAAAATGCTGAACTATTCCTTTAAAATACTACCACTTTACATCATTACTGTAGCGAGAGTAATGAGGTTTATTTTCCTTTTAACATGTGCCAGTCTGCATTAGTTCTGCAGCTTGTTATTTTTCAAATGTGACAATCAGCACTTGGAGCGAGGTCTTTTTGATTTGTCTCAATTAAATGAATGCGAGATCAAAGGCTTGAAAAAAATGATGGATGTTGCATTTTCACCAAAGAATAAATGAATGAGAAACGTCACACCATTCTTGGGTAAATTTATAATTAGCATCTTTCATTTTTCATTGAGGATGCCTGTTCAGTTTTTAGAGGCACAGCACATTGATTTCTCTGTTTTAGAACCACTGTCATGTATCGATTGGGGCTTGCTACACTCTCTTACCCACGATTTTCATCACAGCGAGCAGAAGTCAGCACTAAAAATGCCTGAATCTCAGACAAAATGCAGTTAGGTCTGAGAAAGCCAAGCGGTGCATGTGTACAGAGCGGGGCACTAATTCTTCAGTGAGCTCAATAAAAGTTAAAACCCTATTTGGAGAGTGCTTGTCCTATTGATTATGCATCAGCCTGGTAACATGGCCTCTCTGTTGAATTGGAGTCATGCATAGCTTCAGTCAGCATGTGGAACAGCAACATGATGAGAGAGGTGCCAGGCCAGATTTTGGTAGGCAGGGACACATGATGATTTAGTCATTAGTTTGTCTAGATTTATCAGTGTCAACATGTTTTCCACTGCTTTTATTTTTTCTTTGAAGTTACTGTCTCATACCAGAGCTCACAGTTTCATTACATGCTCATACATTGCTCTGCCACTCTTACTCTCTCTCCTTTTAAAAAAATAATTTATGTTTCTTTGATTCTAACTGTAATTCTAACCAAAGTTTTGGCTGGAGTTTAAAGTTACATTTTTGGTTACTTACAGCAAATGTCAAAGCTAAAGCCACAGCCCAAAGATAAGTCTTATTAAAGCATAAGCTACTGCGCAATTGGCTATTTACCTTACTGCCACAGATGCAGTGATTTAGCCATATTCAGGAACATACTGAGCATATGGACAGACAGTAAAGGAGTGGATTACTTTCTGTGTGCATTTTGATTCTAGTTTCAGAAGTCCAGGATTCAAATAAGGTTTGATATTTAAAAAAAATCATATTTCACAATAACCACAATATTCACTGTAAAAATAACAAAATACACACAAACATAACTCTCATTTTTGAGTGTGCTGGTGACACATACTATTTCCCCACAATGCAACGCACTACTGAAATGGAAGAGTTGATCACAGCTGAAAAACTTGGATGACCTGCAGTTTTTTGAAGTTGTTGTACTTGGCCCCAAACCACTTCTGAGACGCATTTTCTAGATACATGTTTACTCTGGATGGCGTCGCCCCGGCCTCCAGCGCCTCCGGGAGGAATCTCTGAGTTATCTTTAAACAAGATATGACATTTAACTCCCACATTAAACAAATTTAAAGGACCACCTTTTTCACCTGCCTAATATTGCAAAAATCAGGAACATCCTGTCTCAAAATGATGCAGAAAAAATGTCAAATGTCCTTTATTTTTCGCACGTTGTGATATTCATCCTCTGCATTTAACCCATTCCTCAAGGGAGCAGTGGGCAGCTGCTGGGCGGCGCCCGGAGCCCAAATATAGATCTTTATCAGTGCCCGGTCAGTTGCACTGACTGAAGAAACGTAACATGTTTTTGATGGTGGGTGGTGGTAGTCCTACATACCATGTAATTATCACGCCATCCATATAAGACTCTTCAGCTGATCTAGAATGCTGCAGCACTTGTTCTGACAGGAACCAGGAAAATAATTCATATTTCTCCTGTTTTAGTGTCTCTGAATGTAAAATCCAGAATAGAATTTAAAATCCTTCCACTGTTACCAGTGATTGATTTTCGCTGTTCTAGCTGTTTTCCGTCCAAAAACAGAGAGACCGTCTTGCGGGCCGCCATCTTGGGGAAGTTGGCTGAGCTGATGGCTGTGGTCGAAAAGTCAAAAAAAAATCTCCTTTCCTAACCTCCTGTCCTTGACCTCAATGGAAAACATGAGGTCAAGGAAAGATGTGAGGAAGAATCCATAAGGACTTAGGAAAAGAGGACAGCGGGTCTAAGAGAATCCGACTGCTCTTTTCTAAGCGACGTAACTATGCGACAACGGATTTTACTGCCGTGACCTGCCGTGATGAAACTACAATGTTCTGAAGATGGACTAGAAAAAGCGCATCTTTGACACTGCGCCCCATGTTGTTGACAACATGGTGGAATATATTACTTAATAACCAAGATAGCAAAAGGCAGATAAAGTAGCCGACCAGTCAGTAAATAGTGGACAGGGTTGTCACATTGAGAATGCCTGCTCACACTCACCCTCCTGCCCACCCACAGTCGTATTTATCAACATGAATCCCAATTGTTTCCCACAGAATGATAGCATTACTGTGCCGAGAGAGAGAGCGATATTTTTAGCGATAAGATGTGTAATAACTGTTATTATTTTAGCGATAAGATGTGTAATAACTGTTATTATTATTATTTCTTCTACAGTATAAAAGTAGCAAACTAACTGCACAAACAGTTATATGAATAAAAGGTAAGTATATATGATTAGAATGTAGCACTGTATGGGGAGACAGCTCTATTTAAAAATAGCATCAGCATTATGGTGTGTGACGCCCTGTGTGGTCATGTGTGGGTGTGGCCAATCTCTCTGTGTGGCCAATCTCTAAGAGCTGAGACTGCAGTAACTCTAGGCACCTGGGCCAATTGCCCTGTAGAGTATTTGTAAGTGTAATTCTCATTCTTAGGAAGCTGCTGCTGGGCTGAGGTGCCAGACCTCTCTGCTAACTGATTCCTCTGTTTCTCTCCACAGGGTCCACATTTGGTTTGATTTTTGGATTTGTTTTTTTAGTTGGATTTACTTTGTTTCTTGCACATTACAACACCCTTACATACAAGTATCCATACAATCATCATCTTGAGCGGAAACAATTCTTCATTTGGCTTATTTTGAAATAAATAAACATATTTTATTAAACGTACACTGTGGCGTCTCTTTTTTGTTGTGACCTTTTGAGCCTGGTCGTGACAGGTGGGATGTCAGTCAACCACAAGAGGAAAGCTTTTTCTTCAAATGATTCTGATGAAACAAGTTATATTCATTTTACGCACACTGGCATTGAAGAATGATAGTAAACAATATTGAGACTGTTAAATGTTAATGTTTTACTCAGCGTATTTAATTTCTAGACATCTATTAAGTTAAAACAGGTAGTATACATTTCCCCCCCCGCAACACATTTGGTTAAGAGGAGTGGTGGCACTGCAATAAAGTTGTCAGTAATATTGAAACATGTTTTTAACTTTGGTTTTCTGTTTTTGAAGTGTGTGTGTATGTGGTTCTTTAATAAAAAGCATCAGCTGATGCTGACTGTGGTATGCTGCTGCTCTGTGCCACAGCGTCACATAGCACATACCTGATTCCTTTTGACTGATTTTTGCTTAGCAGCTGTTAAAATTAGTTAAGAGTTTGCCTTTAAATGTCACTTTACGACTTTAGAAGTGAAAATGTTAAAGAAAATGTTAAATCTTTTAAGAAACTACTTAAAGGTTGATGGAGAGATTCACATCCTCCACAGAGAGCAGCTGAATCGACATTAATATTTATCAAATGTAGCAGATTATTACTTTAAAGCCAATATTATCTGCTTAGCGTCAGTATAACCTAATCTTTGTCTGTGTCTTCATCTGTTTATGTCTCTATTTTCTCCTGCCTCACATTAAACTGCGCCTCCTCATGGCTTCTTGGTGGCCCTATAGTGAAGCCTGATCCACCCACCCACACGAGTTAATGATCCTCGCGCTCATTTCCTCTCCACACACTCTCTGTCCCATCTGTTTACCTAATTGGCTGTAATTAATTATGTCACACCAAATTAGCAACTTGGTTAGTCATTCAATAAAAGGAACAATTTAAAACGACCCAATGTATTTATCAACTTCAGTCTGCATCTTAATCTATGTCTGATGGTGCATGGGTGGGAAGGACTGTGTGTGTGTGGGTGTGTGTATACCTGTGTGTGTGTGTACCTGTGTGGGTTCACCATTGTGTATTTTATGTTTGTGTCTCAGGACTTGGCATGGGCACAGAAGAATGGTTGATTTGACAATAAGTTTAATGCAGGGTGAGCAGGGTTTTAGATTTATGTTTAATGGAAATAAGCAGCTCAGAGCTCAGCGCCTGTCCTCCCTCTTTACTACGCTTCAGCTAAACTTAATCAGTAGTCGGAACCTTTCATTAATTACTCTGGAGCTGCGAGAAAAAAAACCCCACCTTGTGATTGTTTCATGAATTAGGATGAAGTGAATCGTTAAAATAAGCTCATTTGCAAAGTCTACAAGTCACTTTTCCCTTTTCTCTCTCAAGTCTCTTTCAGTGTGCATTAAGATAACACTTAAAGAAAGAATTACACAAATAGGCACTAGATATGCCTTTAAAATAAAAAGCAGAGCGGTGAGAGATGTGGAGACTGCTTTTTACATTTTCATGAATACAGCTGGAGAGAAACAGTAAAAAAAAAGGTTAAAAAAGGGACAAAAACGATATACTTAATATAGAGATTAGGATTGGAACCATAAAGGATTTGAACCTGATACGCAACAATCAGAATCAGATTTGTTTGCCAGCTATGTGTACACAGATGAGGAATTTGACTCTGGATTGTACATTGTTCACTCTGTGCTTACTCATACAATAATAAAATCACACACAGGCTACAGTATAGAGAACAAATATATACACACTATAAACAAAAATAATATAGACAGACTTAGGCAATAGTATAATAAGCAGAGTGCAAATTATGCAGGTGTGAATTATTATTATTATTATTATTATTATTATTATTATTATTATTATTATTATTATTATTATTATTATTATTATGTACATGTCGGAGGTGGACACACAGTGTGATGGAGCATAGTGCAACCATGGAGCATGGTTGCTGGAATAAATAACTATTATGTGCAGGTGTTATGTACTTCAGGTCGGTGGATTTGGTATACAGTGTACAAAATGACAATATGAACAGTAAGAACAGCTCTGAAATAGAGAACAAGAAAATGATGAATAAATAACAGGTGACGGGCAGTAAACAGGTGGATGATTAGAGGCAGAGACACGGTGTTATTGCACAGGAATTGTTCCTGAACTGTGAGTCAGAAATCAGCTGTTCATCAGAGTTATGGCTTGTGGGAAGAAACTGTTCCTGAGTCTGTTGGTTTTGGCGTCAGTGTTGGGCTCCCACTTTGGGTCCTGGGATATAGTGGATCCCAGAAACCTGAAGGATTCCACAGCACACACAGGGCTGTTGAGTATGGTGATGGGGGGCAGAGTGGAATGGGTGGTCTCCTGAGGTGCAGTCATTGGTGTAGAGGGAGAAAAGGAGGGGGGAGAGCACACATCTCTGGTGGGTGTCAGTGCTGATTGTACGGGTGCTGGATGTGATGTTCCCCAGCCTCACCTGCTGACTCCTGTCATCCTGTCAGTCAGGAAGTTTGTGATCCCCTGACAGGTGGAGCCTGGCACAGTGAGCTGGGTGAGTTTGGTGCTGAGAATGTCCGGGATGATGGTGTTCAACGCCGAGCTGAAGCCCACGAACAGGATCCCTGCATATTTCCCTGCAGAGTTGAGGTTTTGCAGGATGTAATGCAGTCCCAAATTGACTGCATCATCCACTGACCTGTTAGGCCTGTAGGCAAACTGCAGGGGGTTCAGCAAGGGGCCCGTAATGTCCTTTGGGTGGGCCAACACCAGTCTTTCAAAGGACTTCATGACTACAGATGTCAGGGCGACAGTCCTGTAGTCATTAAGTCCAGATATGGGGGGTTTTTGGGTACCGGGATGACTGTGGAGTGTTTGAACCAGGAGGGAACTTCACACAGCTTCCAGTGATCTGTTGAAGATCTGTGTGAAGATGGGGGCCAGCTGGTCTGTGCAGATTTTCAGGCAGGAAGGAGGCCTGGTTGTACAGAACTCTGTTCCCTACTTCTTTGGTCTGACGAAGCTGCTGGATTTTCGCTGAGAACCAGTGTTTTTGGACAGAAGGTTTTAGTCAGCACACAGGTCCTCACAGAAACTGATGTAAGATGTCACAGTGTCACTTAGCTCGTCCAGGTCAGTGGCAGACTCAAAAACACTCCAGTCAGTGCAGTCAAAGCAGGCCTGTAACTCCAGCTTTGACTTGTTGGTCCATCTTTTAAAAGTCTTTACAACAGGTCTGCCTGTAAGTTGAGATAAGATGAACCAGACAGTGATCAGAGAGTCCCAGGGCTGCACGGGGAACAGAGTGATAGGTGTCCTTTCAGGTTGTGTAGCAGAGTGTAGTAACGCCTCACTAACACAAGCCTGCGGTAGAATGTAAACGGCAACCAGGACAAACGAGGAAAACTCTTGCGGTGGATAAAAAGGTTAACAGTTTATGAATAACGTCTCTAAGTGAGGGCTTCATGATTTCTTCAGCACTGTGACTTCTTGGCACCAACCTTCATTTATGTAGAGGCAGAGTCCGCCTCCCCTTGTTTTTCCTGTGAGCTCTGTTACGATTGAATCCTGGTAGGTAAGGTGCGCTGTCTGCAATGTGCTCGGTGAGCCAGGACTCAGTAAAACCGAGGGCGGCAGATCTGCAGAAGTCAGAGTTAGTACTGTTGAGGAACAGCAGTTCGTCCATTTTGTTGGCCAGAGAGTGGACATTCGCCAGGTGGACAGAAGGGACATCACCCCCATGTACTTTACTGCTAACCAGAGGTGGGAGTAAGTCAAAAATGTCCAAGTCTCAAATCTCAAATCTTAACCTTCAAGTCTCAAGCAAGTCCCAAGTTAAGTCAAGTCATTTGAAATTCTTCAGTTTGTTTAAACAGTTTAAGATAGGCTATTATTTAGTCTACTATTAGCCTCACTGATTTTTGAAATGGAGTAGAAAAATAGAGTAATAGAAACGTGTCAGTAACGGTAACCCCCTTCTTACCATTCCTGTAAAATTTGTTTTAACCGCCTATTCAAGGCATAGCCAAAGTTATTTGAATGAGGTTCTTGAACCATTTGGAGTAAATTCATGGTTTTGGGGTTTCTCTGAAAGATCACACTCTAAAGTAGGGCTCGGCAACCTTTTCTGTGATGAGTGCCAATATGTAAAGATGAAGACATCCAGTGTGCCAGCAGTGTTTTTTAATGCACGTCATTTATTTTTAATTTATGCACTGATAGTCAGATTTTAATTGAAGGTTGATCTTGTTACTAATAATAATAATAATAGACATATACCAAATAGCACTGTTAAAGCGCTTAACAAAATTAAGCTAATTAATTACAAGTTTTGTAACTTGTTTGTAGTTTTGTAATTAATAAATAGAATGAATCACATCAATATTTGCCATGATAAGCATTTCAAATATTCTAATTCAAACAGTTTTTAGTAGATGAGTATATCAGTGATAATAAACTAATTTAGATAAACATCTTTATTTCCCACACAACCTTTTTTTCACTGTTCATATGCAATAAAAATGCCACAACATTTTTATTTGAATACTAACAAATACTAAAGCATTTTTGTGGTATAGAAGACCTTCGAGAACCTTTAGGATGACACCTGCCTCCTCGGTTTGAATAAGCAACTCACCACCGCTGAACAAGACCAGGTCAAGCCTGAGCTGGAACACAGAATACTGTTAACTACCAACATGTCATGTGGACAGAAGGCTAAAATAGAGTGCCTCTTGTGCCAACATTTTTTCTTTTACATTTATTTAATCATATTTACCGTCTCTGCTGCACTTGTCACACAAACCGGATGGATAGTAAACTTCTTTGATCAGCTCCGTTAAGCCGGTCAGATTACGGCAAAAATGAGGATCAGTCCAAGTTCGCTAACTTTTCACTAATGTAATAATGAAATGTAGCGGCATGTCCATATTGTAGGACAAAAGTGTCTAACTCAAAAATAAGAATCATTGTAAGTGCTACTGGAAGTTTAAACACTAAAATAAGATTTTTGTTTCCCTTTGAAAAAGTTTGCGAATAAATGCATGCAGACAACTACAACTGGGATTTATTAGCTGGAAAGCCTTACCTAGTCCTATTTTAAATTTTACACCTATGAAAATAAATTGAATACGATGGTATTCAATTTGCTGCATCACGCTGTAGCTTCATGCAGATGTTTGGGTTTTTTTGCTGGTAGATCATGAACTTCCTACTTAAAGCTGAATTTTATTATTTTTAGAATTTTCTTATTTTTTCCTGTTGGGTCGAATTAGCTTCAGCATGCCAGAGGACATTAACCATCATCAGAGGACCCACTCTAAAGAAAAGAATCTAAAACAGGGGAAAGAGCACTGACCAGTTTTTTTACTCAAAGAAATCATGTTTCCTTATTTCAAGCACAGTAACAATAATTAGGTGCTGCATCATGGCTTTTCTGTGCAAGTTAATATCAACTGTTCCTGTTTTCCCCACAGTGATACAAAAGTAATTTCAGTTCATTCACATTGTTCGGACCTGATGAGAAAACTTGATGAGCAATCGCCCTTTAACATACTGGAGATAGTTTTATTTTTATATTATGGAAGTTATGGAAGTTTTTAGAAGACTGCAATTAACATTAGCATTCTGCAATCATTATTTCCTCTGCTCTCTCTCTTCCATACACACACACACACACACACACACACACACACACACACACACACACACACACACACACACAAATACACACACTTGAGGAAGATGAATGCGCCATCAGACAGGCAAAACCCCAGAGTGGAAAAACTGACTCTTACATCTTCTGACATTTATAAAGGAGCCTTCAAACTGGTCATGATTTAATCATAGCTAACACACATGCACGCACACAAACACCCTCTGCTATTTAATCATTGCCAGTGTACACACATAGACGGTCCTGTCCCACACATATACTAATCATAGCTAACTTCAGTTTTTGGACACATGCACACACACAACCGACTCACTCTCTCTCTCACATACTCATTTTTTAAATACACAGTATACTGTATGTGTGGCAAACACAGATTTGAAATGAAAGAATAATTTGCTATTCTCAACTTCTGGGATGTCAGAGGCTCCGATATTAAAAGATTTAAATATGCAACAGAGTTATAACAACTTCCTGCATTTACATTTAAGGCTTATTTGCAATATTTACACACTATGCATGCAGAAGAGGAAAAGCCTACTATGTCTATAGGTAAAGGATAATAATGTGATTCTCAGAGCCTGTTGGCCTGTTGAGCCAAATCAGCAATAAGGGTATTATAACAATGAAGAGAAAAAAAAATCATCATAATGGTTTGGTGTGATAAGTGTATTTGTGGATGGATGTTCTGTTCTGGACGTTTGTGTAGATTTCAGTTGTGTGAACTTTGACACAATAGTGCTGACTTTTGAGGAACTGGGGCGAGGTGAGTCCAAGATGGACAAAGTCATCATATTAGCTCTGCTGAGCCATCCAGTTTTCTATAACCTGCCCACTGTTTGCAGTAAGTCGTAAGACAGGAGTCAAGTGGTAGAAATACTTATACTTTACTGTTCATGCTGCTCAAGTTAGCTTGGCTGGTTTGTTACTTTGTTTCACTTTATTCATTCAACCTGAGATTGTTTTCATGTCAGCTGATTTCCATTTGGGTGGTCAGGACTCTCGGACAATCTTCCTGCATGTTTGCTGCTGGCTAACCACTACTAGCTGGTTGTGGTTGTGTTTTTACAAAGAAATATTACAATGGACACATTTCAGAAGGTATTGATTATTGAAAATGATGTCATATTGAAAATGTTATGCTCTGGCTTCCTCCCACCGTCTAAAGACATGCAGGTAGGTTCACTGTGGGCGCTAAATGTCCCTTAGGTATGAATGTGATTGTGTGGGGTTGCTTGTCTCTGTTTGTCAGCCCTGTGATGAACTGGAAACCTGTCCAGGGTGTACCCCGCCTCTGTGTCAGCTGGGATTGGCTCCAGCTCCCCCATGACCCTGCACCCCCTGAGCTGGGGGGAAGTCTTTTGTTGGGTTACAGACGCAAATCTATGAATCAGTGGGACCAACATATTATATGTTTTAGTCTTGTCAGTGCTCATCAACAATAACAATAAAACATGCTGATTTAGTCCCAGTTAGTGTTAAATGATGTTGATGCCATCTTGTCTTAGTCATGGAAAAAAAGGTTGGTGGCAAACATATTTAGTCATAGTTTTTCTTGACAGAATTAAAATGACACCAGAAATCTACAATGCAATAGGGTGAAAGAAGGTGCGTTCGAGACTGGTCAGAACTGGGATTTTTCCCAGTTGAAACTTCCGACTTTCGACATCAAAGCCTTCCAGGTGCACTGTGGTAATTGACGCCGAAAATGAACGAAAACCTTGGCTGACCGTGACAAAGTGTACATACAGTTGCACCCTCAGCAGTGCTTTAGGTGTTAATTAAAAGGATGGCAGTTTAACTGCAACAACTGAATAGCCCACACGTTACTAGTTCTATGTTCCCCTCTGGCTATAAGTTGGTAGCCCTCAAGTCAGTCAATGTTGTAGGTTGCACTTTCTAATGTTTTGTCATTTTTAACAATAACTTCTATGCAGAAAAGACGACTTTATGAGATTCTTTACTGTAGCCAGCTACCTAATGTGCAAAACATATTTCTACATCAATGTGCATGCGGAACAAGTTTTACTATATGATCGTATGTATTATTTTAATTTAAATACATGCAAATATACATTTTGTTGCCTTTTAGTTTATGGTTTGCCATTTACAGTGTGCTTCCATGGGCGCTGACATTGTTTTGTGACGTCATTCAGCTGCTACTCGTGAAGTCGGGATACAAATTTTTTCTCCGAGTTCACAAGTAGGAAATCCTACTTCAAGTGGCGTTCCAGGATAGTTTTTCTAGTTGGAGGTCGGAAATTTCCCAGTTTCGATTTGCCTGGAACGCAGCATCAGTCCCGCCACTTGGCAGCCATCTTGGCAACACCTCCGTTATTTTGCAGTTATTTCACAAAATCCCCTATCTGAATGAATGGGGAGAGAGCCAAATGCACTTTCACTGGTCACCGGGACGTAAAAAATACATCTATAGATTTACCAGTAAAATCTGATAAAAACTGCTGACAAAGTTTGATGATTTTGCCTCAAAATAAGGATTAAAGGTAAGTGTAACTTCCTACAGGTTATACTTCTACTAAGCATGCACAAAGTTTCATGACACCAACTTAATTTACAGCTCTATCTAGAGCGCTGGTGACAGCATGAGCTCATCCCGCCAAACTGACATTATGGATACAGTCAGCATATACCATACATGTTTGTGGAAGGCACCCTGGTATTTTCTAACATATTGTAAGTACTGTATATCAAATTTGGCATCTTTTTCACGCAGTGTTTTGGCGGGCATGTAGTACATCTGATGTGGTCACACACCCGCTGCTCGATGCCATTTCAACATCTAAAACTGTTACTAACCTCAACTGTGCACTGTCATCAGTTGAAGCACACCATCAGCTTAATATGTTTCTCAGCTTGGCTGTTAAGAAGACAATTGGATTTCTTTGGCCATATAATTCTATTCAGGATTCTGTAAGTGGCGTGTCTCTTTCCCTTAAACAGTCTCTGGTGAAAAGGTTACAGGTCTGTCGGGAGGAGCAGGGAACACATTTCCATTCCCACTGGCCATCATTTAACCATTAGTCTATGTGTTTAGCTATGGCATCTGCAGCTTGACTATTGGACAACAAAGAAGCTCACCAGCTGACATTACTGCTGCCAGGACTTATCACGGCGACTGTGACATTTTTCCGTGTTTTATTTTTTAATGTCTTTCACATTGTGTTTATTCTGAGTGAGGGAGAGGGATTAAAACACGGCATGTTCAACTCATCCTCCATTCACATCACTGTGGGAAACCCTTTTCAAAACGGGTACTGTGTTATTGTGGAAGGTGGCATGGGGAAAGAGAATTGCATTGTGGGACTTCATTCCAGGCAAAAACACACAGGTAAACATAAAAAGGAAACACAGACGCACACCAAACTGCTGAAAAAGCCACTCACATGCCCTGACACACACAAAGATGCACACATACACACACACTTCTATTTTACTTTGACTCGTTGTGTTTGTCACTGTGAAATCAGATTAACGCACGTGCGTGCCGGGGGTGACAGGGAGTTTTAGCCGTGTGTGTGTGTGTGTGTGTTTTAATGCGTGTTTGCCTACCCCTGTGTGCCCAGAGATGACTAATCTCAGACACGTCTGTTCAGACACTGGCTCACATCTGACTGTTTAATGCCTCTCTGCAGTCTTTCACCCCTCGCCTCCCTTCTCCTCCACTCATCTCTCACCTCTGCTCCTCTCTTTCCCTTTATTTTCTCCTCCCTTCCTTCTGTTTGTTCCCTCCTGGGCTTTGTTTCCACCCTGCTCCACCGCTGCTGATTTCCTTCCCCTTTGTTTCATCATTTTTCATCATCCCTCATCTTCCTCCCGAGTCTTTCCTCAAGTAAACACAACTGTTCATGAGCACAACACTCCTTTTGTGAAGATGAACTGTGTACTTTTTAATGCATAGAATGTTATACAACCCAAAATACTGTCTGAAATCTTATTTTGGCTATAACAAAGATGACCATTGGAGAGCCAAACATCCCTCTAATTACTAAATGTCAGCTAAAGCTGCACTTGCAAGGATGAGTATGAAGAAATATGAGTCCATAAGAACAGAAATTCAAAGTCAGAAATTTCCATTGAGGATGCCCCATGCGTTTACAATGTTCCACTCTGACATGTGGCAATCCCTGCTAATACGTTTACTGGTTATATATGAAGGTAAATATGGTGCAAAATGAATGAGCTTGTAAACTTGATGTGTACTCTTGTAGAATACGATGTGTGAACTTGTAGAACAAAAATCTGTACTTGTATCTTAAAATTTTCACTTGTATATAATGCCAGAGCTCGTAAACTTGATGTGTACTCTTGTAGAATACGATGTGAGAACTTGTAGAACAAAAATCTGTACTTGTATCTTAAAATTTTC
>JAPMOB010251796.1:0-10010 GCA_029875015.1 Lepomis gibbosus
TCACATGTTGAGGCACCCTAGAGGGCCCTCCATCACATTTTCTTGCATGTTGAGGCACCCTGGAGGGCCCTGCATCACGTATTCAGGTATGTTGAGGCACCCTAGAGGGCCCCGCATCACATTTTCAGGCATGTTGGGGCACCCTAGAGGGCCCTGCATCAAGTTGTCTAGCACACTGGGGCCACCATAAAGAGCACATGAACTTATTTTATTTAAAAAAGGGACATTCAAGAGGGCATGGGGGAAACCCCTCCCTGAGTCTGCCACAGAGACACATAGCTTATAAGCTACAATAGCTTCCTCCATGTTGGACTCTCCGGACTCTCACAGTTCAGATGGTTTGCTACTTGTCGACAGTGTTAAGTTGAACTTTAAGTGAAAGATGTGTGTCGGCTTGCTGTGCTCGAACAGTCTTATTGTGGCCGTTTTATTTTGTTTTAAATGCTGCTGTGACAAAGCCTTGTTTGGTCACAGCAGCATTTTGCAGATTGAGCGTGTGCATTGTTGCCTGACCTGCTTACATGGAGCATGTTAAGAGGCCTAAGCCCCAGCACGTTCGCTCTCCTGTCCTAACAGACAAGCAGAAGCTTAACTGGGAAAGTTAAGCTTCTGTTGCATTCGGTTTAAGATGTAAAATATGTGCAGTAGAGGGCATATTGTTCTGAGCCAGCCGCCCCTAATAGTATTGGCAAACTCGCTTTGTTTTTTTGGAGCAGTGTTCACAGACAACAGTTTACATTTAGCAGCTGTCTGTATTTCTGTCCTCTTCCTGACTGAAGACAATCTCCATTAAGTCCTGCGAGAGTCCAGTATTAGAACAACCGGAATAAAAAACGCAGCCAAAACAAAGCTCAGCGGTGTCTGTCTGTTCACCGCCAAGCTGTGACGACCAAACACTTCCTCGGTCTCCTGAACGAGACTTTGATTTACACAAACAGCTTACACGCGCCTCCTCTTCTTTTACCTCTTTACCACTTCATCCGGCCCTCCGGCTCTAATTACCAGGACACGAGGGACGACGTCCCCGACGCCGGGCCGAGGGGAGGCGGAGAGGAGGGGGAGTCACTGGGGAGGTGTGTTCGTTAATGAGATGGATCAGACTTGGCAGGCGGCAAAGCCTGGCAGCAAACTGTGGGCAGACAGAGACGGACACCCAAATCTGTGAGCTGCACTGCACTTAGCCAAACAGATCTGGAGAAACAGCAAAGGGCTGGACTGTAAATAGCCTCAGAGTCCGTTTTAGAGCCTGGGGATTATCTGCATTTTCATACCGTCAGTTTGATAAAACCTCAGTGAGGCATATGTGAAGGCTGATTTCACAGCTGACTGTAGCTTCAGTGACAAAAAAAGGCTGAAATAATCTCACCGAATAATCAAGCAGCAACCTTCTGTGATCTTTGTAAACATCTGGGCACACCCCCAACAGTGATGTCAGAACAGGTGTTTTGGCTTTGATAGCTCATAGGAAACACCTGCTGGTACATCGCTGAATGAGAGTTCAACATGTTTGATGGTTTTCAAACCACAAATAGCAAAGAAAAATAATCATTGAGCCTGAAAGAAAAGGTCAACATCCTAACCAAAAAAAAACAACCAGCATTTTAAACTCTAACAGGACGTTGCATATTTGGTTTTGCAGAACTGCAGAGCCCTGTAGTGCATAAACGACTCTAAAGGGTATTCAGGCGTCTTAACCAAGTGTTGTGACCAAGGTTTTATTACTAAAATGTGCCAGACTGTCCGTACTCTAATTTTACCATGTTGGTACGTACTCACGTCATCTGTCATGTGCTGCTTTTTTCCTCATTAACTTCTCTTAATCAAGGGTCTAAGGACGGAGGCTGCTGTTTGCTGTGATTGTAAAGCCCCTCGAGTTAAATGTGTCATATTGGGATGTCTAAATAGAACTGCTTTGACAGTACTGATGATCATCCGCTAATATTGGCTGATAAATTGTCTGTTCCTGATTTTAAAAAGAAAACTTTCATATTTTCGCTCTGAAAAATTAGCTCTAACAAGATTAAAGTGTCATTTGAGAGCAACCATAATTATCAGTTTCCGACTAGTACATATTGTAAATATCCAACATCCGACTGAGATTTTTCTGAAACAGATAAAATTATGAGGATTCATCCTGCATGCTCTAGGAGACATGTCTCGACTAAATTTTGCTTCAGTCCATTTGGGAGACGCTGAGATGTTGGACAATTCAAAACTTTGACCAGCTGGTGGCGCTAGGCTAGATGAAAGGTCAGATGTGAACCATGAGGTGTGTTTAGGTGCGTTTGACTGCGCAGCGCTGACTTAACGTGAGGCATTAAGTCAAACGCACCTAAAGTTGGAACCACACTATTTCCTGGTCTCGCGGCAATTGCAAAGAAAAATCAGTCCTTGATCTCAGCTCACAGTGTCGGACTTTCAGGTGTCGTGCCGAAAAGTGATCGTCCACAAAACTGATTTTTGGTAGGCCTATGTCTAATATCTTTGTTTATATTTGGAAAACGGGCTGTAGCCTAATTAACATGACCTTAGATATAAAATGAAGACAATTTTGCAATTATCCTTATGACTCTGCATTATTTTACTGGCTGTGTAGGCCTACCAACCAAGCCAGTCCTTTTTACCTGTTAAAATACCTTTAAATGGCCAATAAAACTCATAACATTCAGTATTTCCCTTGCCAGAAAATGATTGAAGCCTTTTGTTATTGAATGAAAGGTTATTTGTGCCCTGAAATTAGTTGATTTCATTCAGAAGAGTTGTATTTGACAGATTATAGCTCACCTAGTACTACTTTTACCTCTTAAAATACCATTAAATGGCCGATATAACATATAAAATACAGTGGGCTATTTCACTTGCCAGAAAGTGATTGAAGAGACTTGGCAATACAGCTCCAGCAGACGGTAATCAGTTTTCAGCGGACGATCACTTTTATACCCCGTCCCTGCAGTCACATATGAAGTTGGCGAAAGTCAGCCGCCTTCATGTCGAGTCTGAAGGATCCACGCTCTGAGGACTACAAATGTCTGTTCAAGCTTTTCTTTTAATGGAGCTCTCTTGGTGGCCAAGAGGCTTAAAGCATGGCCCTCAACGTCCGTGGTTAATCTCCCTCTATGCCTTCGCAGAGGGTCTCTAATAAAGCCATAAACAAACTTCACTCATCTAGCAACACATCAAATATGTGTTGAGATGTTTCAGTCTCGACTAAAGTAACAAACATATGTGCCATCCCTTAAAGGCGTCACTGTGTGCTGAAACGTGGACATAAGGGATGAAAACACATCTTAAACAGTCTTCAGCATTTTTGATTTTTGGAGGTCATAATTACAAATTAGGGCGGGGCGGGAAAAATATATTGCACGACAGCACATTAAAAGTGCAAACACCGTAGGCTGCTGCCAAGTCGACAATATGAAAATACTCTGCATTTATGCACAAAAATGTGGAAGGCACAATCATCCATCACATCTACGCAGGCAACACCACCAAACGACGCCGAAACCACCGCCGCTGTACAGAAAGTCAGCCCGGCCTTAACAACAGGCCTCTCCAACATCTCTGCCCCAAAATATGACAAAACAGAAACAACTTTAAGAGTAAAATTTACAGTGTCAGCTTAAGATAATAAATCAACCTTTCCTGCAGGTGTTGAGTTAAACGTTAGAGAAACGAGATGTCACAAACCAACTCGGCTGTTTGTTCACGGGGAGAGAACTTGGTCAAGATTTGGTTAAAGTTACTGTTTGAGTTATTTTTATGTTTTAACTTTAATTTTTGGACAATGCACATTTCTTTCTTTCTCTATATTTAAACAGCATTGCTTTTTTCTGATTGTGCAAGTGAACCTTTTTCACAGCTCTTAGTCCACATCAGAACATTTTTAACAAGTCGTGCTTTTAAAAAAATTGATGGTGACAAAAGCAGCCTCTTCAGAAAGTGGTGTGTCCCCGTTGTCCCCGGCGTAAATGACACCTACGCCACCCCAGCTGGAGTCATATGTTCCAAAACAACCAGCGTGAGGAAGAAGAGCAGAGTGAGACTATTAGCTGGAGGATGAGACGCCCTCCGGCTGCCGCTCACCTCAGATGGATCAGCGGCTTCCACCCCTCCACACTCCATCCTCTGTTCTCCATTTCCTCATCTCCACCGCCTCCACACACACCATCTTATTATCTGCCCCGTCTTCTGTCGGCCTCCTGTGTCAGAGCCCTTCAGGGCGTTTATCACTTCATCAGCCCACTCAGGGCCGTACAGGATCGTCTGACAAAATCACATCACGCTTTGTCCAATGACACGCCTGAAACCGCTCCGGCCCAAAGCCATTAGCTCTGCTCTCAACGGTTATTTTCACTCGGGTCCTCAAACACGGCCGCCGCCGCTGACAAGAATCATTTCATTCACGGGAGACTCTGACATCTTTTAGATTTTCATGCACTCGTACAGCCATGTGTTTTAGATGGACTCCCAGTGTGCTTTATGTATGAACCAGTTTAAAAATAAACTCTCCAGTGTCAGTCCACTTTTCATATCCAGCTGCAGCCACATATTTCAGAGACAGGGGAACAAACGGCGGCGTAATTACCATGTGGAGCCTACACAGCGCCCTAACAGAGCTCTGCTATCAAGGTAGTTTATTCATCATTGCACAACACAAGGTCGTATAATGAAAAGAAGGCTTGCAGTCATGCTACGGTAACCTGTAAAATAAATAAATAAGAAAACAATATGTAGAGTTATTTATAGACATATAAATCCAGAACATTCTGCAGTCATTTTAGAGATTTAAGTCTGGGCTGAATGTCAACAGCAGCAACAAGATGATAATAAGGTTTTAATGCATACTGACTGGAAACCATTTCCAATAGATGTAGAAAGATCAAACATAATTTACAAAAGAACTCAGAGCATCAGAGCAGGGGCGTCCCTCTCTGACTCCAAGAAGCTCCTGAAAACTCTGCAGAGAACACTTCCTCTGATAACACCTCGAACTCCTTTATTATTTGATCAAAGCAATTCTGACATAAAAAATATAATTGTGTTCGATTTAAAGTTCTTAAGTCCACAAAATGTTGAGGAGGCTCCGTTGCATTTTGCTGCTCCTTTCGAATCGCACGCCAAACCCGCGAACCAGCTCCTGGATCGGTCACGTGGTACGGCCGGCTCGCGAGGCTTCAAACGTCATCACATACGTCACCAACACGAGCCTCGATACGCGCTTCACAAAAATCATCCTGGATTACTCGACACACGCTTCGAAGCCTCGATACGAAAGGACACATCACTAAAAATAAGGATTTATCGGCGATTTTATGTAAAAACAAACAAAAACAATAATTTGCAAAGTGTGCCCGCGCAGAACTCTGGGTAACGGTACATGCGCAGTGATGCACAGCAAACTGCGCACACAGACGCGAATGCTAGCTAGCTAGCGAGGGGACAGCAGCGGAGAAATTTGTAACACAAAAGCGGGTGTCGGAAGCGAAAAATTAGAAGAAGCAGCCGAGTAACAAACATCTGAGCTTCCTAAAATATTCAGCTTCTTTAAAAAGAAAGCAGCGAGCGCGAGGTGCGAGCACGAAGGGGACACCTGCTGCTAGCATCTGCCGTTAGCATCTGCTGCTAGCACAGGTGTACTAGCTTCCCTCAACACCTGGAGGTACGTGGGAGTTTAACAGACAGCGTCTCAGGAGTAAAAACAACGCAAGAACTAACCGAGATTGTGGACGACATCCACATCGCTGCATGCTGAGGAGCTCCGTGGGAACAGTTCACCTGGACCCGCCACACCCACGATGTAAGTAGAAGCTATTATTTATTTATTTATACCACTTATAATAAATCTACAAACTTGCGTTATTGGTTTTTAATGCCTTTGCAGACCTGAAACATGATAATAATGTCAGTGAGCCTACAGATTACATGGAGGCCAAATCCATACCTAGTTTGGTACCTGTTACATTAACAGATTTGGTTTGTGGACTAAATTAGCTGTCTGGTAGTTTGCATGAAATCCCCGGGTCTGACTTCCTGTTCCAGTCCGGCCCCTGCTCAGGGCGTTTACACGGGAGAAACACCACGAACTATATCTGCTGAACTAGATGTGGAAACACATGCAGCGTGCTGAGGCAGGTGGCGCCGCACAGTTTAAACACAACACCTTCATGAAGCACAAACAGCAGCTTAAAACATAAAATACGCAGAGACAGACACAAAAATGGACCGGTGTTCTGACGATATATGCTTCCTTATCAAAAAATGCCACCTTAATGCAATTTACTAACGTCTAACCCTAAACATTAGCCACGCAAAGAACTGCCAGGTAGCACAGGTAGGTGGACAGGTAATATCCACAGAACAACGCCACTTACTGTATGAGCAATTGTTGAGCACTAGACTTGCAGCAGATGCTAACGGCTGATCACCCTTCAATCGATCAGCGATTGGTTTTTCATGTGTGGATATTAAAGCGATTTTAACTAACTCACTATTAGAACTAAGATGACATAAAACAGTCTGTAGAATCTGCACCACACTGCAGTGTACTGCACGGCGTCCCGGTGGAAAGCGCTGTGGCCTCACAGCAAGAAGGTCGCGGGTTCAAACCCCGATCGCCCCTGGCTTTCTGCGTGGAGTTCGCATGTTCTCCCCGTGTCAGCGTGGGTTTCCTCCAGGTGCAACAAACATGTTTGGTTCTTCAGTCGGAGCCGTTGAGGAGACATTTGAGCCGGAGTTGGTCCCCGGGCGCTTTACAGCGGCTGCCCACTGCTCCCTTCAGGGACGGTTAAATTCAGAGAATGAATTTCACCACATGTACGCGCATGTAGTAAATAAAGTACCTTTATCTTTATTTCCAGTGTTTCCCATTCACTGATGTATTTGTGGCGACATGACATGCCACCATCAACGCTGACCGCCGCATACTATCTGAGTAAAATCATGATTCAGTGTGGAGCTGCGCACAACGCAAAGATCCACCTCCGCTCGCCCGCTTGTGTGTTTATAGAAAAACTAAAAATCATTCTAGTTAACTCTAAAGTGTAATTTATACTTCTGCGTCAAATCGACGGCGTAGGCTACGGGGCTACATAGAGGCTACGCCGTTGCCTGGCGTGCACCTCCTTAAAAATGTAACTAGTCGAGTCGATGCGGACCGTAAGCTCACTATTGGTCGCTTAATATTAATTCCAGTTTCATTTTTGTAGGTTGTTTTCAGTCGTTGAGTTATTGTGAAAGAAAAATGCCCCACATGGTGGTCCGTTTTTTTTGTTTATGCAAAGTACTAACTTACAGAACAACAAATTCAATATTTCTAAAGTTTTCTGTAGCGCCTCACAACTTTTTAATGTCCCGCCTACTCCAGCTGTGATTGGTCGTTTCACGAAAAGTGACTTTAACACGCCACTAATGCACACGGCTGCATGAACGGCTCCCTGCGGAGATCAGCTGGCAGGCGAGAACGGGAACAGGTGAGCGTCACGTAGACCCCAGAGAACCTGATCGGGAGCGGGCAGAGGAGAGACTTCAAGCACAAACGGCTTTCATACTGTGAGAAATAACAGGAAGTCATCTCTTAGTGTTCAGGCGCGTCAAACCAACGCAGCAGCTGGTTTCTAAATCCAGCGCCTGCTGCGAGTGCAACATACAGCGGCTGTGGATGAGAGGTGACTGCTGGAAGTCGAGATGTCGTATAAGTTTGTTCTTTTCGCTCAACAGGCGTTTCATAAATTCGGTGGAGATTCGAAACGCTTTAAAAAAAAATTCTTATCATTTTGGCGTCAATGATTTTCCTTTGGCGCTCACTAAAACATCTTTGGGGGCGCCAAATATTTTTCTGAGACGTACAGGATATTTTCATAGACTTTTTGAAGTTTGAAATGATCCGACTGTAACAACTCTGTGACGTTTGAGTTTGAGCCGTCTTCTTTCTCATACGTGGCCTTAAAATAAAGAGCCGAATGTTAGATGACACCCGGTGTAACATTACGTTACCGTGACAGCAGCGGTGCAGAAATTAGCGATGAAGAAAAAATTAAGAAAATCAATTTCAAGTGACTAAGAGAAACGCGTGCCGATAATGTGCCAGGCTCGTGCGGAGAAACCGGATTAGCCAGCTGATTTGCTGCCGTCTTGACCTTGTCCTGCTTTTGTAATCGATGAAGCTGATGAATCGGCCCAGCCCTGCTTCTTTGTCTCTTGTGAAAGACCATTTATTCATTTGTAACGTCTCCCCTGTGCCTGAACACACACGGCGTTCGGCTGAAGCATTAACAAATGTTTTCGCTCATACAGGAAGTCTTCCCTCCGCTGGTTTTTCCTCTCTGCGTGTTTCTGTTTCACATCCGAGCGCCAGCAGGACCGATCCACGCCTCCCATTACCTGCACCCCGTGTTTCACCATTTCTCACTTTTTTCCCAGGTTCCCCTTCTCTCTGGCGCCTTCTCCTAACCTCTCCTGCGGTGCGTGGAGAGGCGCGGCGCACAGCTTCCTTTCAGCCCTGTTACATTCAGAAATAACTTCATGTTGCCGGAGTCTGGAGATCTAACAGCAGTGGCTGAATTGCTTCCCACCCTGCTCTCACTTTCACCATCCTCCACCTTCCTTTTCTCCCCCTGTTGTGTCTCTCTGCCTTTTCTCTTTCCCCCTTTCCTTCTGTTTCTGACTCTTTGTTTACTCTCTGCTTTCCTCATCTTCCCACCACCAGACAAGGATTCACAGTTGTCGTTCTCCTGCTTCCTCCCTCCTGTCTCTGACTCTCTGCGCTCAGCTAAACTGTGTTTTTACATCGACGTTTGCTGCTTCTCACGAGTAGCTAACTAAACTGCAGCTAGTTTATTTCATTGCTCACCAGCAGAGGTTTGCAGACAGCTGCCTTAAGTTTGATTGAATATTAGTCTGAGAAAATGAGGCTGCTTCTCAGCTGATTTATGAACCCAGTGAAACAAGGAAGGTTAAAATTAAGGGCAGCTGGACTTAGCTGAAGATACTAGAAGACGTTTTGTCCCTCATCCAAGGCTACGTGCAGGCCAAAGTGACCCGAATCCTATTTTTCTGCCCATATGTGACTCAGATCTGATCTTTATAAGACTGTGTGAACACGCCAGGTGACATCGAATCTGATCTTTTCCAGTTTGGATTTGGGCCACTTTCATATACAGATCTTTTTAAATGCGACCTGAGTCTGGACTCTCGAGTCGGAACTGATGCGACTTTGTCGTCTAGAGCGGCTGTTCTGCTGGAGACGGAGCCGTAGGGAAAGAAAAAGCTCCACATAAAGCCGTAATTATACATGTGACTCTCTTCCTCCTCCACCTCACTGTCATCTGCCCACAGATTCCCTTTCTTCCACCTGAAAGCCGCGAGCTCTCTTCTGAGTTATGAGCATGCATGTACTGATACACATGCTGATGCCATTTCAACAAGTTTTATATTGAAAACTACAAATAAAATTAACATTTTATTTGAATAAAATAAAAACAGCCAATACCTTTTGTAAACATATGAAAACCTTCTAGGTGTGCATTATCAAGATTTTATATTATGTGTTTTAAAGGCAGGGCTGGAAATGAACACCCGCCAAGCGCCAAATGTGGGTAGATTTGGCGGCTAAATGTTGGAAGGCAGCGGGTCAACTTATTCGGTACGATATCGCCATATAATATCTTTTTGATGGTAGCTAACAGCGTTTTTTGTTGCTGTGTTGCACTTAAATTGGTCCCTGCTGTACCAGGGGACCTAAAATCATGTAACACACAGGTTAGAGTAGGGCTGGACAATAATTCAATATCAATATATATACCGATATACTTTTATTCAATAACGGTGATATGATTTGAAAACACATTTCCGATATTTCGATACATTACAGTCTATGATTAAACCATTTGTCACTGACTGACGTTTTAGAGCAACACAATTGGCTACGTGAGCAGCACCACAGACACGGAGCCCGTGCCCAGCATCTGCAGGCTGTGCTCAGCGGTAGTAGGCTAAGCTAGACGAAGCTCTAA
>JAPMOB010251797.1:0-18325 GCA_029875015.1 Lepomis gibbosus
GAATAAGCTTGTAAGACCACATTGGAAATCAAAACTGTGTACGGTTGTTCCGAAGTTTAGTTTGTAAACTAAAACGGAGTAGTGTGGATGTGGCCTCAGATCTGCGACATGAAGGGTGGGCTGGGTTTTTGGGACCCTTGGTTGGAGCTGCCATGTCACCCTCTGTGGAAAGACAGGCCTCATTTATGTTTGATGGCGCTTCTCTGGGGTTTCTGCTTCCTTTTCTCTGACAATCCTCCTTGCCCTCGGTGAGAATAAATTTCTGACACACCTTCAGCGTGCAGAGGTCTCTCTAATGATGTTGTTTTAATTCCAACTGCGATGCTCTGAATTTACAAAAGCTGCTTCTGAAAAGAAAGAAAACAAACAGAAAGAGGAGTCGGGGGATGTAATGCGAGGGGGTGGGGATCTGAATGTAGGGCAAGCATGAAGGAGAGCAGAAAGTGCAAGGAGGGAAATAATGAAAGAAGCAGCTTAATGTTTTGATCCAATGATGAAAAAATGTAATACAGTGGCACCAAAACACTTTATTTTAAGCTCCGGAACTGGTTTAGCATGGCTTACAGATTCCAGTGTAGAACCTGTTATTTTGAACCCCTTGCAGAGACATATCAGAAAACAACACAAAAGGCACAATGAAATGTTTCCCTTTCATTAATAGAAATGGCAGTGCGTCTTTACCTGCCAGCACACAGAAAGGCCTGTGAATTTATTCTGTTTTGGGAAATGGGGTCCTGATGACAGAAGCCTTCCCCAAGAAAAGGAAGTGGGCAAACTTGCACCTACAGGGCAGCATCGTAAATCTGTTATTTTATTGGTCACCCTGGACGGGCTCTCTCAAGCTCGCAAACCGACAAATGTAATTACATGCTCTCGCTCCTCGTACATAAAAATGTAAGAGAGACACATACGTCAGCACGCACACACACACACACACACACACACACACACACACACACAGTCAGCCCTCATAATGTGATGGGCACATACACATGGCCCCAAGGTTTAGAAACTACAAACATTAAAAGCTCATTTCAGACAGCAGCTAGAATCACATTGTTTCTGTTCTACACTCTACAGAACGCTGTTTTCAGGGAGTGGCCATTATTAGCTCAACCAAATCATGTAGTGCGGGGTGCAAATCTAACCTTTATTTAAACAAATGTGACAAATGAGTGACAAGTACACAGAATTAACTTCTTCATTGTTCCTTTAAAGTGGTGGCAGTGGTGGTGGGGATATTATTCGGCCCTTAACATAAAACCACCGTACAACGTAACAGTTTCACGCTTAACATTATGGCACAATATTTAAAATATTTGACAATATGCATCATAAACTCAAAAATGGACCTCTATAAAAACATCTTCTGGATGTTTGACAGTTATGTTCTCACATTTACACAACAGCTTAACAACGGTCTTCAAAACTAGTATAGGGCTGTAACTAATGATCATTATTAATTAATCTGCCTAAGTCTCTATGGTGGTGTCTTGAAAATTATTATTTTGTTGTGTCGGCCTTTTTAAAAAAAAAGTGACAGAAGCAATTAATCGACTCTCAGTGGTTGTAGTTGTCGATTCATTTATGGTTGACTGACTAGTCAACGAATCATTGCAGGTCTATTCAAATACATTTTACTAGACATGGGGATTGTTAATTTTTATTGATACTGATACCCTTATTGAGACCTCTTAACAATCCAGTTCTTTATTGATACCACTATTGATACTTTATTATTATTTAGTGATGGTTAGTTGATAAGACCAGACCCAATGGGCATCAGGTAGGCCTGCACCGTATGAGAAAAATATTCAATGTTAACATTATATATTGAAATGACATCACTCGTGATAAATAATATATATTGAAGTGTACATATTAGCTGCCCGATTGTGTTTAATTTAATATTTTAAATACAGCTAAATGTTGTTTCTAGAGCAGCAACATTAAAGTTTACAACAGCAAAGTAACTCAATTTTATCTGACGTCACAAGTAGTGAGTGACATTTAGAAACAACATCAGTCTGTATCAGTCCCTCCTCCTCTCTCCCTGGCTGCAGGTAACGTTACCAGGTAGAAGGAGGAGCGGCTGGTTTGTCTCAGCCAGCAGCCGAGTTTTTAAGACTACAGACCAGTCTGTGCTCCAGACAGACGGCTTTCTATTTAACTTGTTCTTGAGATACTGAGGACAGAGATGATTAAATTAACTTTTTCTACATGTTTACCACACAGGTGTATTGATAAAGTATTGTCTTTTTACTTGCAAAGGTTTATTGCACGTACTTACAGTAACAAGCATAGCTGTCATCAACTAACGTTACAGTAGTTTGGCGCTATCTTAACCCTCACCATATTCCACTGCAACAGTGCAGCCTCTCTGCTGCCGCTGTGTGTGTGTGTGCGTGCGTGCGTGCGTGCATGTAGGAGCCGGCAGAGACTGCAGCTCGATGATTTTATCTATTGCGTTTCAAAAATAATAGATTTGAAGCTCGAAACATAACGTTACATCACAGGACCCGCAAGTATCCATAGCAGTATGGATAAACTCGAACCTTATTGATTTTTGGGCTTTGAGAAATTTTGGAACCGGGTCTTGATCCCCATGCCTAAATTTTACAATTTAGATTTGCTTGATGTTTTCATTCGAATGAGTCATTATTTGCATCAAAAGCCTCCAAAAAAATCTATTTCAAAAGTTAAACTGTCTTTAAATACATTACATTTTAGCCATAACGTAGAAAAACAAGAAGTGGCGTGTAAGTTTGTTTCATCAGGAGAGTATTGAACAGCGAAGTCTGTGTAATATTTTGCACTAAACGGGGAGAGGACTGTATCATTACGCTCCTTAATGGTTTCTAACTTACTCCTTTCTCTGTCACAAAAAACAGACACACACACTCCGGAAAAGTGTCGCATATCCTTGTGCATCTCAGGCCCATCTGAAATCCTCTGTCGTCATAGCGACGGCAAGTATCGAGGCAGAGCTGAGAGAAGGGTTTCTCTGTGTAGCCCGTGTTTCTCATTCCGGTCGCACAGCCTGCAGCGCCGACTGATTCACAGCAAGAGACGGGTATAGACATTTAAAAAGACAATAAACAAAGAACGCAGGCATTTTCCACTTACAGCCAGTTAGACCAGAATGGACTTTCGATAGGGATGACAAGTCAGCATACCGTTTTTATGTGGCCATACATACAGCACAGTATCAGTCAAAGACACATGTATCTGAATTTGACACTGTGAGTAATTAGCTTAACTGCAGCCATCACCGAAAGTCCATCTTTCTATCACTGGCTCAATCCACACAACACTTTTGAGCGCAAACAGATAAATGACCAAAACCTTTTAGGCTGACGGCCCACTTCTCTTTCACAGAGTACTGTTAGTTTAAATCAGACCACAGATGAAGGGTAAGGAATTTGTGGATGTGATGGCAGGCAGACGGGCTCACCCACACAAAAGGTTCACATGTATCAAAACATTGTTAAAAAATATGCAGCATCATCTAACAACCACTTACAGCCTCTCCACTGGAAGAAACAAATACTTGGCAAATTGGTCAGTGAGTAAGTGGAATTATAACCTGGTGGCTCCACATAAGGAGCAGTGTGTTGTTCTCAGTGACTGCAGCTTATTAGTCACATAATAGCTGTCCACACCGCTCAAACAGGGCTGCGTCCACAAGGACAGCAGGGAAAGCTCAACAAACACCACTCATTATCAGCTTGGATTTGCTCAGCTTCTTCCTTTGCCAGCCTGTATCTTTGTAAAAAAAAAAAAATCAATTCCTCTGAGCGGCAACAGCAGCGCTGTGCAGGCAGTGACGGAGACCTTGGAGTGAAGTTAAAGTTCCACCTGTGGGGAGAGGATGGGCCCGGTTTCTCACAGGCTGGCACACAAAGAGCCCTACTGTGCAGGCGAATCAATGAAGTCCACCAGACGCAAGCCAAACACCTGGGGAGGGAGAGGTCACATGACGTCTAGGGAAGGAGCGGTAGGGGGTGTCGCCATGGTAGCAATCACTGGTCGAGACGAGATGGAAGCGGGTGTCTACTTTTGTCTGTCCTGGATCGACATGTACGGTCACTTTAACATTCACGTTCACATACACTAACACAATAAAGCATGGGAAGAATAAAAAGAGAGCAGCGTGGGGAAAAGAGGGTTCACACTGCATGTAGCTCTGCGGTTAACCATCATACTGGAGCCTATGAGGTGGAGGAAATGGGGGTGTGGGAACAGAGACAACCGCCTGGTAATATTCCACCATCCCTGTCCCAAGTCAAAACTGTCTGGAAACACAGCCTAATAAGAGGGAGGGGGCTTTCACAATATCAGCCGATCTTCTCATTGCGTTGAATCGTAACTGTGTGTGAACCTAAACAAATCTTTTCGGGCCCACCAGCTCAGGCTGACCCCATTCTGAACCTCCTTTCCTGTCCACCTGGTCCCTCCAATCCAGTGCACTGACCCAATGCACCAGACAGTCTGACACATCTTCACCTCCTCCCCACTCTCTCAGCCCCCAACCTTTCCTCTGCCTGTTTGTCTGTCTGCCCTGTTTTGACTCCAGGCCCAGGACTGCACACTCTTATGTGCAGCATTGTTCTTCGATAAACAAAAGGCTTCCCTTTCCCCTCTTCGCTCCTCTCTACAACCTAAAAGGAGGGAGAGATACAGAGATGAAGAAGGCAGGGTTGTGACTGACGAAGTGCTGATGGTTGTGCCAGTGAACTTGTTCTCTATCTGTCTCCTGCTAATCTCTGAACCATTTCCTAATCAATCTCCTATGACAGTAATGTTTGGTCTTGAACACTGCCTCTTGTCGGCCCCTGTCACTGGGGCTGCAGCAGAGGTGGCCATTAGCTGGGTGCTGGAGGTTCCAGACATGGCAATCTCACAGACATGCAGGCATTCAGTCTGACACTCGTTTTAGCTAAGGAGTGATACATCTTGTCTCTAAATGATCTTTGCACATGCACACTTCCTAGTTAAGAACTACAAACCTATCAAAGCTGAGAAGCCAGTAAACAGCTTCGGTTCAGCTGTAGGCTACATGTTGCCGACCAACTTGGCAACAGACTGGAGCACGAGTTTCAGAGTGGTGAGTTATTAATCTGTAACAAACGTATCTTTCATCCATAAAGTTTTAACCAAGCAGGAAGCTTCCGGTCAGCAATCTGATGCCAATGTGAAATCCCTTAAACGTGCATTCTATTGAACAGCCAGCAGGGGGAGACTCCTCTGGCTGCAAAATAGAAGTCCGGCTCCATTATAAATAATGTTAACATGACCCTACTTCTCACCTGAATACTTACCTAAATTTAACCAGCGCTGTTGAAAAAGCTTATTAGGAGCTGAATATTCCCTTTCTCTGGTGAGTACATTTAGTTTTAATACTGTTGTTCACTAGACAAACTTATCAGCCTGATTAAAATGACAATTAATGTGAATTAAAGAAGTACCACCCTAAGCAAGTTAGCTAGCTAGCGCCCCACACAGCGGTTTTCTCCACTGTCTCTTCCAAATATGGTAATTTCCGGGGACTTCCTGATGCAAAAACTCATCATGGCGGCGCCTTATCAGTCAAACTCGAAGCTTCAAAACTGCAGTCCACAAACCAACGGGTGACGTCATGATGACTATGTCCATTTCTTACGTACAGTCTATGGTTTTAACTAAGCTCGGTCTCTACATCAAAGTAACAACTTTATGTCCAGTGACTGCCTGGAGGGTAGCTAGTGTTTGGAAGGGAGAGGAGAGGTGTGTACTGCAGCTCAGTGTTTTTCCACCTGTGTTTTTGAGGGTGTGAAAATTGCAGTAGGCCATACTGTGATTTCGGTAAAATTTAGATAAATTATTCAGCCCTAATTCTGACGCGTGTGAGATGTAACGTAAGCAAAAGCAGATGCCAAATAAGCAACATCTCAAAAAGGCCCTGCTTTATAGGGTAGTCCAGAACTACACCACCCATTCAGTGCTGCCCTATTCATGACAAAAGTGGGTTACTTTTTAAAGACCTGGCTACACCACTTAACTTTAGCCCTTAACTGCAGTCAGGCAGAATAGAGCGAGGAAGCAGGGTAGAGTTTCAGGAAATCAGTCCAACTCTTCACAGGGTGCAGGCTAACTGTGGAAATTTGGTTAACGCAAAGTGACTTTGTAGGCAGAGGGAGATGTCCCAGCTTTGGCAGGTTTTTGTCTTAGAAAATCCACTTATGTAATATTCAAATCTGATAAGACTCCTTCTGGTCACATAATACAGATATTAGAGTCATTGGTGGCACAGTGATCATGGAACTACTAACTGCCAGGAAAATCTTCTAATACCTCTCAACAGACCTGCAATTTCCAAGATTTAGAGAATTAGAAAGGAAAAAGAGTAACAAAATCCCCCATGCATCATTTTATACCGAGAGGAAAACAGAAAGGAAACACTTAAAAAGGAAAAAAAGAGGGGAAAAAGAGTGCGGCCCCCTCTTTTCAAGCTTCAAAGAGGCATTCAAAGACATGCTCCATCTCCTTCTCACATGTGCCCTTAGCAAGGAGGGGGAAAAAACAATCTTGTCAACAACTGAGGAGTGGAGAGGAAACCAGCAGTGAAATGTCTTAAGAAACTCATAGCCCCTGTGACGTGCATTAAATACCGCAAAGCAAACAGAGAAAACTTAGATTCCCAGGACTCTGTTTACACACTAGAGTTAAAGGACATCTGGGGACAACTGTTGCACCAAATCACTGTGACTAGAAGCAAAAAACAACAGTGGAATAAAAGGAAAGACAGAAGGCATAAAATATCACCCAAAGCTCCTCTTCATAAAAGGCCATGACTAAGACATGCCATCCATCACTATACATCACACTCAGCACCTGCTGAAGAAGTGACGAGAGATGTTATGGAACACGTTGAGATGCTCAGAGGAAGAACAGGTCTACTCTGCAAGGTGGAGCCGTAAATGACATGCTGTGGTTAGAGAATGAAGCAGCATCAAAGCTCAAATGGTTATTAGGCATTGTTAATATCTGGGCAAACAGCCAAGATAAATAACTAGACAGGAAGTAAAGTTTCGTTTAGGTGCCACGGTGCGTAACGTTGGCAACTGTAACCAATGGAGTTTACTAACAATTAAGATTTAATGTGGCTAAGTGACGGAGCAATGTTTCTACACTGACAGTAACTGAACAACAAAAACAAATAGTGAATGGATAAACAGCAAGGTCATGATTGAGAATAATCAGATGCAAACATAATTAGAGCTGTTAACTGCTCTAACTGTTAAGACGATTGATCAGTTAGTTAAACAAAGTTTATCAGCAGCTATTTTAATGATTGATTAAATGTTTGTGTCTTTTTAAGAAGAAATACCTAAATTATCTGGTACCACCTTCTTCAATTTGAATATTTGCCCATTTCCTTAGTCTTACGTCTTCTACAATTGTAACCTCAGTGTATTTTGGTTTTGGACTGTTGGTCGAACAAAACATGTGAAGCAACCTCCGGGCTCTGGGAAACTGTGATGGTTCAATTAGGGCATCAACTATTACTTGCAGCCCTTAACATAAACAGACGTACTGGTCTCACCAAATGACATGTAACAACCTGTACAAAACATTGTTTTTGAACCAAGCTTGCTTCCTAACCAAACTGGTCTCTAAACAAACAAACAGCCAAAAAGGTGCAGACAGAAAAATGCACAATTGTAATAAATCCACCAACTAAGAGCTTATTGCCCTTTGCAAAAAACGTTTTACTACATGGGGAAACTCACCACACACATCCACACGTGAAGGGAAAGAGGCTGGCAGCATTCTAAGTGTGAGAACATTTCATCCATCTCACGTCACCTTTTCCCTCTTGTGATACAGTCCACTGTAATTGCATAATAGAGGAGTCCACCCCGACTATTTTCAGCTCTAAATAATGGGAAACCATGCCACAATGGCAATTTTTAGTGGCATTCCTGTTACCCCTGCATAGTACATCACTCTGTCTTTCCACTTTGTATCATACAACGTGCCTAACAGAGTGTCATCCAGGCGAGTAAAGTCTTCCACAGTACCTCCGCCACCGCTGCTGCTAAGTGAGAAGTCAAAACAGTGAGCAAATCAGAGGGCGGCGCAGCTTAGGCTTCTGCAAGCTTGCACTACCGTTGGCCGGGACCCGAGTTGAATCCAGTGGCTGTGCAGCTCTCCTAGCTTCTTGGCTCCTTTGCCCTGTCTGATGTAATGGAGGAGAGTAGAGGAGAGGCCTGGACCAAGCCGCAGTGGAGAGGGTGGATAGTACAAACCTGTTTAACAGAGGTTGAGGACCACCACACGGCTGGGTTAATATGCCAAAAATGCTGCTTTGTTTCTTCACTTTGCCCCACGCCCAAAAAAGATCCTGGGGAGTTATGGCTTCTACAAATGAGTTCACAACTTCATCTGGGAGCACGGTGCCCAGCCATATTTTTCCTTTTATACAGTGTGACTTGCCAGTGAATGTGTTGGACCCTCAGCCACTTTTTAAAATCATGTCGTAATCATAGGTGAAAGCACAGTACAGCCATCTACTACTATGTCTTGAGAATAGGGCTGCAGCTAACAATTCCTTTCATTATTAACCTGTTGATTATTTTTTCGCTTAGTCTAAGAAACATAAAAAAATGGGGGAGGATCGCAATTTCTACGGTGTCTTTTAAAATGTCTTGTTTAGTTTGAAAGTCCAAAACCAACCACATACCATATTACAATGATGTATGAGAAAGAAAAGCAGCAAATAATTTGAGAAGCTGGAATCAGTGATGGTTTGGCATTTTTTCCACGATCAATTTAATTAATTAAAAAGCAACAGATGTCTTTTGATGGACTAATTGTTTATTAGTCTAATATTTGCAGCTCTACTTGAGAAATATTAAATGGAAAATGTAATTCTGGGCTGAGCACAGAATGACTTGTGGCTTTCCAGGTAGATACAGGATGAAGCCATTTTATCCATAGTTCCTTCCTGCATGACTTGTTCATCCTCAGTAATTAGCCCTGATGTCTCACTGAGATTCAACGATGGCCAAATGAAGACCAAATGCCGCTGAGTGCAGGTGCACGCCATAAACAGCTTTTACCAAGTGCTACAAGTCATGTTTAAATTAGATGACGCGTGTCTATGTGTAATCATGTCTGACCCACATTTAGCTAAGCTTGGATGAAATCATCTCTCAGAGCTTGGGTTGTCAAATGAAGCCATCTTTTAAGGACTTCTGCTGAAGTTATTTTTACCAACGCAGTTAAACCTGTGGCATTTGACAAAACTGCGTACTGTCATGTAAAGCCTTTCAAAAGCAAAAAATATGGACCTTAAAAACACTGAGTTGTGAGTTTCAGACTAAGTGATAAAGAAAAGGAGAGAGCAGATGTGTGGAGAATGCTTCATGTGACCATCACAAGCCTGGGCATAGTTTCTTAATTTATCTAAAGCCCAAACAATAATTTCATTCAGTCGTGGGAGACCAAGGTGGAAGTAACATCCCGGCTTGGCTTATAAACATTCATCATCACTAGAACACTCTTTCAGCCTTAAGCTCTGGACGAATTGGTACATCAGGTGCTTTGCCTTTAGTAAGAGTTGTAGAGTAAATATTAGGCTGTGTTAGGGCTGAACGGTGTTGAAAAAACATCCAATTTCGATTATTTTGGCTGATATTGCGACATGATTTGATAATTTTTACATAATTGTCATTTTCACTGAAAAACATATTTAAAAAATTAATGTGTGGCTTTTGCAAGCATCTCTACTAGAGATGCATTGACTGCATTTTTCCTGGCAGATTACAATTACCTATTTTTTTAGAAAAGGTCAGACCTGTCGATTCTGATTTTCTTACTTTCTAAAACCTAATATTCTCTTTACTGGAAAATTATCTTAATCGGAGAACCATTAGCATTTGCTTTGAATCCATTTAACTGTATGTTCAATATAAAACACTTACTATCAAATAACTTTAATGTTCCCCAAACAGCAGCAGGTTACTGGACCTCCTCTCATTCACAGACACATCTCAAAATAAAACGCTCCACATCAGACTGCTGGATACCCACAGAATGACAATGTAACTATAGTAGTGGGGCTATATTTGTATTTTTATTTGAAATATTATATATTAACCTATTTTAAGTACCCTATGTTATTTCTTATCTCACCATTTCAATTCCACTTAAGTCTTCACCTTATTTTAGAGTTTACTCACAAACTACTTTAATCTGCTCACCTTGCTTTTCCCTTCAGACACACCCACACCTGTCTCTCTCTTCCCCACTGTACCTGTCTGTTCTGTTCACTTTATTTGTCAGCAGTTTTATAAAGACAACTGGTGTTTTGATTTCTTTACACCCGCGATTCCGTTTCGTATTTTTTTTTGTAAATTACAGACTGTGTTATTGAATGACATCGGCACCAACAGCTGGGTTCACTGTGTCTTTACCTGCCTCGTGCTTGTGAAATATCCACTGTGTCCACATCTTCTAACGTAGCCTAATACCAGTTTTTTCTGCAGGTGTAAATTACGAGTGTTTTGTTATCTTTACTTACAGTGAAGAACTTGCACGCTTACGACATATTTTAGTGCATGTGTGTGCGTATGTGTGTGTGTGTCTGTGACATTAGCCGTTTACTGTTTGTGCTGCTGTGTGCATAGCACGTTTGTAACGTTAAGTGTGACTGGCAGAAAATAGGATATTTGATGCTGCTCGCAGCATAGCCGTTTAAGCTGAAAACCAGGCAATTCCAGTCCCTAGCCGGTGGATCGGTGCATCCCTAATCTTTACCAAACAATGATGTGCGGGACATCTCTACAGTACGACAATATTTTCAATGGCATTTTTACACAAATGTTGCCTTTCACAAATATTGCACAACCTCAAGTTGATAAGATTTTGGTTAATTGTTCAGCCCTAGGCTCTCTCTCTGAACATTCCCAATACGACTGACTACAGTTTCTGCAGCATCTGCCTGAGAGCTGAATCATCCGGCACTCCCAGTTTTGTATATGAAGGTTAGTTTCGAGATGAATTTCCTAAGAATCAAAAAGGCGACTCTTATCCAGTAGGCAATTACACATCAGAGTCATTCTCACCAGTCATCAAGAACAGACAATGATTTACAGTCTACTTATGTGCCTCTGCACATATTTAGGATTCTTCTAGGGCCAGAGCATTAGGGAGCAAAAAATCCAGTGTTGAAATATTGCATTGGCTTCTCTGTGAATATGCAGACAGACTTTTTTTACTACACAGGAATCCTGTGGTGTATTTGTTCAACTTTGGTAGAGGTGCCATTTGAAATGTGATCCAGTGTGAATATAAACATCTCTCTTCTGGTCTCGTCTCCTCAGAGGACTGAAGGGGCTCAAACGTCAGGCCGAGGCACGGACAGATGCCTCCAGTCAGCTGTTGGCGTCTTGCGGCTTTTGCGCCAAACCACTCCCCCACCCGCCAGCCATTAACACTGGAGACTTGAGAGACCCCCATCTGCTTGAGGTTAGTCAGAGTTACAGAGTTAATCACATCAACCCGTGTCCATTCAGGTTTAAAGCAAAGCCGGCACGTCGGAGAATTATTCTCAGGTTACCCTCCTCCATCAGACAGCTGGGCGGGAACGCTCAGGCCACCCGGCCTCCACCTCTGTTTCTAGGGAAAATTAAACGACCGCCGCATGTGTGGATATTTATCAGGGCTAATGAGACTTTGTGCCAACTTGCTGAGTGATATCACCTGGGCGCACTGCTGGGAGATGGTAATCACAGACGTCCCGAAGGAGAAAACAAGCTTAATGCCACAGCCTCAATCACAGATCAAAAGGGGGCACGTGACGAGAAGCCTTTACTGGCACACTGCTCCACCATCTTCACAAGCCCTAAACCTTCCAGAAGAGTGCAACACTGACCAGTAATAGTGACACACACCATTATGAACTAGGAGTGGGAAGGATGGCGGACCGCTCACACTTAACAAAAAAAGCCAGGGATGTGAGACAGTTAATGATTGTGAGTAAGAGAGGCTTTACTAGGGCAGCAGTATTGTGTTTATTGCCATTCCTGTATGAATTTTCACAATAAACACATCGCAAAAGGGACACTCCATTCCTTGTTGCACTCCTTTCAGGGACTAAAAGGTCTTGCGGTTGATCAGTCTACAAAGTAAAAGCCTTTCTCCACTTTTCATTTGTGACCGAGGCTAGAATCATAAAGCTTGTAGTTGGAGCTCTCCCCTTTTGCCATGCTCTGTCAGAGCTGTGACAAAGTCCATTTCTCCAATGCAGTATTCAAACTGTCAACAAAATGGCACGAAAGTATATACAATATACAGATCTAGTTTTAGATCAGCTGTGTAGACGGAGCGTAACGGAGGTATTCCATGAACATCATGTGTCATAAGCTGTTAAACAGCCATGGGAATCTGACAAAGGCAACATGACATGAATCAAAAATAAAACACATCTGTCATGTACAATTAGAGATGCAGTGAAATTGTTCACTTAGTACGCCACCAATAAAACACTGTCGGACTCCCGATGGATAGACAGAAAAAAAAGCTTCAAGATCAACGCAGCAGAACCACAGGCATTGTCTTTTTTATTTCACTCATTCTTCTTCTTCCTTGTTATCTTCATTTCCCACAATGGAACTCAAGTTCTGTCAATTGAGTCAGGTGGGTTTTGCTACTAGCGGCTAATATTGCCTCGGGCCGCTAACCTCAAGCGGAGTAGAGGAGCGGGCTGCAGAGGTCTGGCATGCTCATCTACAGACGAAACTGACGCCGACTCGAGTGACATCACTTCAAGGCAATTTATCAGATTTCACACAGCTCCCTCGGGAGCCACAAACGGTGTTATGCAACTTTTTAACATATGCAGTAGTACGGCCCAAGATCTGTAAACAGGGTTAAAAGGAAAATCCACCAGTTTTACACATCAGAGTCTGTATCACCATCACAACTTTATTACTATTATGCAACGCTACAAAGGCGAAAACAACTGAATTGTCTAAGTGATTCATTAATGATCCTCACAAGTCACTTTATCCCCAGCATCAGTGAACGTGAACAGTTAACGCCACAAGGCTCAGCTAATCAATAAAACAAGGCAAACTGAAAGTGCCAGTACAGGCTCTGCAGAAACCTAACAGCATCTAAAGTCAAGCGAGGATCTAGCATATACATACAGCCGCCTCAAGTGGAGTTTTAACTTCAAAGGGAGCACTAGATTGGGAAATAGGCAAGAAATAGAGGGGCTAGGTTGGTGGGAAGGACAGCACGGATTACAGCCAGGCAGGAATGATAGGAAAAGAGCCTGCAGACAAGAATCAGTTGAGTTCTCACTGGTGCTCCCCTCCCTCACACTCACTGCAAATCTAGTTCTGACCCATTAACCACCACAGCCAGGTTAACAGAGCAGGTCTTTGAAGAAGGACTTCCCCAAACCACCCTGAAGGATTAGCACTTCTCCAAGGCCAAGAGAGACGCTCTCTGCACTTGTTCCCTCCGACAGTACTACAGGAGGCACATAACCAGTGCACGCTTGCAATGCGGCATGGCGTATAGATCCTGAACTGAGAAGTGGAGTCGTATGATTGAATATACCATACCACTTTAAATTCTTCATGAAGTGTAATTAACTATGGCATCCAACATACTGACTACATAAAATCACAACACTGGAAATAAAAGGAGAGGACATTCAGGCACACTTTCAGAGCGGGGACAATCTTCTTTCTTGGGCGCAGAATGATATACCATGAGAGAAATGCATCTGTGTGTGTGAGAGTTGAATAAACCAGTAGATGAGTTGCAGCTTAGGTCAGTTGTAGGATACCACACAGGCTTGAAAATAGTGCTTCAGGCTTTAAAGAGGTGGTATTATGCTCATTTTCAGGTTCAAAATCTTAATTAGGGGTTGTACCAGAACAGGTTTACATGGTTTAATTTTCAAAAAACACCATATTTTTCTCATACTGCACATTGCTGCAGCTCCTCTTTTCAGCCTGTCTGTTGTACGCTCCACTTTTGAGCTACACACACACCAGCGATCCACACAGCTCTTAAAATATATACAAGTCCACTGTTAAAACGTTTGAACATTCCTCAGAATGTAAAGACATATAAGCGGTATGAAAACCTTCCAGCTGTGTTTTCCTTTGCCGTTGTTGCTGCAGCGGTCTGTGTGACGGCGGGAGCAGAGGCTCTGTGAGCGGGCGGCTGGCCGGACTCACACGCTCCTCCCGCGGGTTGGCGCAGGTTTCCCCCGCCGCCACTTCACAGCTCCTCAAATTCGAAAATATTCATCGCATTTTTGTTCCGCCATCACTTCTCGTAAAACTGTCAATATTCCAAATCTACACAGCTGATTTCTCACCTCAAAACTTCTCAGAAGTGGATTTAGAGATGAAATTCCATACGAAAACTGTAAAATCTAAAACTTTCTGCTGCGGACCTCTGTCTGGTGCAATGATGATGCAGTGAATAGTGAATATTCTCTGTGACCAATCAGTAGTCTGTCGTGTTTTCACGTTACATTTTAGGATCCCTTAGCTCGCTTGGAACGGAGGTGAGGTGATATGAAACAAAAGTACCTTGAAGCAGGTACAGGTACAGGTACAACTTTTCTACAATAGAAAACCAAAAAAAAACCAAAACGAGTTGAGAGTCCTTGTACTTTGCGGCCAACGTATTTTTGTTTTGAATCGAAAACAACAAAAACGGCTCGTTTCTCAATTACCATTAGTAAATAGGGAAACGAAAAACGGGAAACAAACCGTTTTTCGTTTTGATATTAAAAATTTGTTTTGTTTCAAAACGAAAATCCATTGGCCGCAAAGTACACGGACCGTTGAGCCACTGTGCAGTGGAAAAGGGGCTTCTCNTAAAATAAAAGCGCCTCTGCTCAGACTAGCTTGGTTTGAGGGCGTGCCTGACCCCGCTAGCAGCTTGGCAAGCTTTATGATGCGTTTTCATTGTGACGTCACAGTGAAGGAAGGGAAATGGCTGGACTACAAACGAGCTGTTTTCAGGCAGTTCAGAGCAGTGTTTTCTGTAGGAGACGGGAACTCCCTTTGGGCTGGACTTTTTCTCTTTGCAAACCTGTGACATGCACAAAAAAAGAGAAAGAACTCTTTTTGCTACTGCTTTTAAGTAGTTAGCAGATGTTTTATCCATTCATTTTGGCTAACTTTCTTCCCAAGTTTTTATCGATATTTTTAGCAAGCTAATAGTCATTATAACTGTTTAGACTTGCTTTCTAACAAGAGGTGCACCAATTGCAATTTTCTAGGTATGGGAATCTCTGGGCACCTCACGATTCGATTACGATTCAGAGGGCTGCGATTCAATTATAAAACGATTATCGATGCATCTTGATGCATCAATTTTTTCTATACAGGATCCCTGGATAATTACTAAGCATTTAATTTGAGCATTAAAATCCAAAAGAAAAAAATCTCCTAATTAGCTTAAAAGGACTAGTTTGCATCCCTAATTTACTTAATAACCTCAGCTCTATGGTCCCTCATTTCTTTAACAACCAGTTGTCAGACTCCTGAAAACTGAAAAATTATCAGGATGTACAGTCTGTGTACAGGACAGAACTGTACACAGTTTAGTCTAAGCTTGTGCCTGATGTGTTTAGCCCTTGACTAATAGGTTAGTTAGTAATGACATACAGCTGATTAATATTACTTTGTTACTAATTTAGCTAACATAAATAAATAAATAACATACATACATAAATAAATAAATATTTTTAGCTCCTTTCATGGGACCCAAGGACGCTTTACACATAGTTACAGTGACAGAACATCATTCAGGATTGAATGCCTGGGTAAAGAGCTGAGTTTTTAGTAGATCTTTGAATGTGTGATGAGTTCCACAGGATGGGGCTGTGACGCTGAAGGCTCTGTCCCCAAAAGTCCAGAGTCTGGTGTGGGGGACAGAGAGCAAGCCCTTGTCCAGGGGGAGATGTTAGCTCGCACTAACAGCCTTCACTTTTCCAGCAGTTGGGGAAACTACAGACTTTTTATTGACGGACACACAGTGACCTGCGCTGCACGTTTACTACCAGACTGAAATTTCCTGCTAATATATTTCTCCGCTAACTTTGACCGTCACATTCTGCCGCTCGCTCTCTCTCACTCGCTCGGCTTCACGCACAGAATACACAGGGAGCTGCCGAATGTCGAGTGTCACTATGCTCGCAGTGTGCGGGTTAAAATAATAATTTACGCATTGATATTAATGATTGTGTGACATCTTAGTAGGGTGGTTATTCATTCTGCAGCGGTTGCGAATGCAGGGGAACACTGCTGGTCTCTCTGCTGTGTGCGCTCCACATACCACCCGGGCACTACATTTGCCTTTTGCATTCTGTCAACATTACATTATCAATTAACATTTAAATAATCGATTTTTATATATTTGTTAATCGATTCATAATCTTCCACGTCCGCATCGCGATGCATCTAAGAATCAATTATTTCTCCCACCTCTACTAGGGCCAAAAATGTTATCACGATAAAAATTTCCATATCTTTCGATATCGATAATTATCACGGTAAGTATCACATCGTTATTTCTTTTGAGTTTAAAGGCTGATATTTGCTCCTCAGTGAAAGTTGAAGAAACCTGGCCGTTAATTGTGGTTTAAACTCTACTTTATGGACAGAACATGACAAACATTTGATTCCAAACAGTGGATCACTTCACAAATCTGAAAAAACATTCAAAACAATTATGGTAAAATCTTTTTCAACAAATATGCACAAGTAAAATTAAGTAAAAGCTTTAAGTAATTTCTTAAAGAATAAGATTCTGTCCTTTTTCCTCAACAAAATAAAACACCTTCAAAAATTCAGTCCTAATTTGTGTGTGATTCAAGTGAATCAAATCAAACATTTATTGAACATTTGTTATATTGTTATTGAAAAAAAAAATATTGCGATAATTAGTGTTATTGTTTTATTGTCCAGCCCCATCTGTGCCACTATCCGAATGACGTGAATCATCGTGTAGCGCATCACGCATGTAAATTTGAGCGGCACAGAATTGGATATGTGAAAGACACTATTCATGACCGATCGAACTGAAAACCGGCCAATTCCAGTCACCGGCTGATCAATCAGTGCATTTCTATTTCTAAAGAGTTTATAGGCACTCTGAATCGCAACACATGTTACAGCTGACTCAAGATGAGGATATATTGTATTTTTAAAGTCAAATTGTCTGAGCAACAATCTTTCCATGTATACTCTGACAATGGCAAAAATACTCCCTGGGGTTCATGTAGCCCTGGCAGGCAAGAACTGCTGAAGGACGGTCGAGTACAAACAGAGAACATTGTAGGTGATTGTCTGTTCTTTCAGGCTCCAAATGAAACAGGATGTGCGGATCCAGGAAAATATTATCGGTTGTTCATGTTACAAATGCAGCCATTTTTAAGTGTTGATGCTCTACTCAGGAAAAGCCAATCTCCCCAAACCACACATGCCGCCCACTAATCAAACCCATGGCATGCTGTTATAATACAGTGACTGAGACAAGAGGCCTAATGTCCTGCTGAGAAATAGCAATTCTTCCCTTTATTATTACAGGAGAACCTCCAAAGGGGGTTTCTGGACTGTGCTGCTCCCCACCTGTCAGGGGTGACGTTTGGACAAGTGTTCGGGTCTGGGGAGCACTTCCTCTCTAAGGAACTGCCCACTCTTTCTCCCCCTGCTACATCTGGTCTCCTCCGGGCTGTCGCTGGCGGCGGCTAAGGGTAGAGCAACCGCAGAAAGCTTTGTCCTCGTTGAAGAGCAGCTGAAGCAACAGGAAAGCCTACCCCGGCCAGTCAATTAATTGATGGAACAATTTAAAATTATGGGAGGCTCTCAGCAGGGGGAAGGAAAATGTTTACAAATGATGTGCAATAATTGCTTGTTACATTCCCTCTGTGATTGCCCCACCCCTGTTTTCCTTTTTCTGGTCTTTTGCCGCCATTATATTTGTTTTCTTTCGCATCTTGTTAAAGCAAAATGTGGAAATGCTGGCTCAAAATGCATGTCCATGATGGGCCAGCAGAGTCAACAGTTCCCCACATGCAGCTAATCACTGTGTATTTACAATGTATCCTGTCTGAACACCCAGATGAACCCAAATCACTTCCATACAGTCACTCTGTAAAAATGGCTCTGTCTGAGACCACATGAATGTACCCAGCGCTGGCTCAGACCACATTAAAACGGCCTTGATCATCAGGTCCTGTGCCTCCACAGCCCCATCTGTGCCCAGCTGTGTGGGTTTCTTCTTCAATTATCCAACATCC
>JAPMOB010251799.1:0-18226 GCA_029875015.1 Lepomis gibbosus
GGAAAAAAGGGCACTTTCTCTTGAGGAAGAAAAAGGGCAGGTGCTTGAGCCCCTGTTGATGTCTATGTGTGCACGTGCGTACTTGGTGAACAGTCTCATATCATGTGTGATGAGCTGACTATCTTACTGCAGGAGTGCATTAAACAAAAACTGTCCCGTGTGATTAATCACTGCAGCAAGATAATCGGCTCACCACAAAACCCCTTATCTGAACTGTCCAACCGCTGTGTGATCAGGAGAACCACCCTGATCACAGAGGACTCCCATTAGCCTCTCTCCATCCCCTCCACCACTCTTTCCAGTTCCTACCATCATGATTTTATAAAAGTGAGAATATGAAAATATAAGATGCAGAAATCTGCATCTGATCTCAGACTCTTGCGCTGGATCTCCTCTGGTTAATGAACTCACTACAGAGGAAGCTGAAGACAAAAGACCGATGGACAATATCTCTGTATCTCATCCATACAGTTTTACCTCAGCGGTACTGGCCTTCAGGTTGCCGTGGTAACACCGGGCGTAGAGATGTGGTTGTGAGCGTGTCTGAGTCAGAAGCCGAAATATGTGTCCCTGAAACTTGTGAAAGATATTTATCCAGGAGCAGAACAAGCAAAAATAAGAACACAGCCACAAAAACCTCTGCAGGCACACAGAGGAGCGAGGTCAGAGCCATGACGTCATGAGGTCATGGTTACAGTGAATCTGTCGGTTAAGCAGGCAAAGACTCTATGAGATGTTTAGACCTTCTAAAGCTTTCCAAGTGTTGAAGCCCTCATGCAACCAGCCAGTGTGTATGTCCTCAGTATAGGTGTCATTTACACTGTGGATGCTGGGCAGGTGTCCCACCTCTAATGAAAAGCATTTATTAAAAGTGTTTTGAAAAATAACAAGAAATATTAAATAATAAATGAAAATGCTTTGATAAAGGTTTATTTGTACAATAAGAAATCATGCAGTACAATTTAAATTGCATTGGAATAAAGAACAAATGTGCATTGACCAAAAGTAAATTAAGCAACAAAAAAACCCAATCTACTGATTCCTGCATTTTCTCTCACTCAGTCATCGTCAACCGCTTATGTACAGGGTCAAAGGGAGGCTGGAGCCAATCCCAGCTGACATTGCTGCATGTTCTATAATATTTTTATATTTTAATCTGTCACCTGCCATCAATAGATATTGAGTTTTGGGGGGAGGATTTCATTGAATATTTCTTCAAAACAGTTTTAGAATATCTTCTCATCTTGTTCTGGTGAACCCAATATTGTGCATCGTACCATCTGCATCGGGCCCCTAATCATTAATGAACTCTGACTTCCCCACCACTTTCCATCACAAAGTGACGCCCTCTGTCATATGCTGCCAAGTCTGCACCTGTATCTCTGCAATGTTTTTAGGAGCAGTTGGTATTTAATGACCTTGCTCAAAAAAGCTACCTCCATGCAGAATCGAAGGCGCAGCCTCTCTGGACTCCTCTCTGATCACAGCTGGAGCCCTAATTGGGGATTTTTAAGTCCAATACTGATTTCGATATTTGAGTATTTGAGGAAATGTATGACATAAACAATGATTTTGTGATGCAATACTTATTACCTTGCATAAAATCTGTCACAATTACTACTTTCTACAATGTAGCATATTCACATCTAGTGTGTCCCTTTAACAGCACTCTGTTAATTATATCCAAAGCTACGAGAAACCATTTTCTAACCACCACCTGGCTATAAATCATGCCGTCTATGATACAGTGAAACAGAAAAAACCCTGCTGCTGAATTAATCTAATACTACATGACTGTCTACAACAAGGACCTGCAACTTTGAGATTTCACACTGATGTTTCACATTCAAAAGAAAAGCTAAATAACTTTGTTAGGCAGGAAGCCGTGTTAGATTATTTACATGTCCCTTCTGATTTAATCATTTCTGACACACTGACTGTAACTAGCTAGCAGAGACAACCAGCTATATATTTAGAATATGTTAAACAATATAGTTTAACAAACATTAGCACTCCTCCTCTGATAAACATGGCATTGGCTTCGTGGCTAAATTAGCAACGGGCAGCAATAGCTGCTGTAATATTTAGAAGTAATGAGCTAGGGAGAAATGAACTGTTTCTTTTAAAAAAAATCATATATAGGCTGTTCTAAACACCGATATATGACTATCTGCAGGTAGCTTATATCGGCCGATAAGATCTGCAAAACAATAAATCGGTCGGCCTCTAATCACAACACCTGGTGTGTTAGCAAGCAGTGGTAAGAAAAGAAAGAAGTAACGTGTGTTTGTACATCTTACTGAGGGTGGGAAAGGGTTCGATATGTGTGCATCCCTCTGTGAGCAGCAAACCTGGCACATTGCACATATTTGTTATTAATTGTTATTCACTGTTGCATATTTTTTATATCTTCAATTTATATATTTATATCCACAATACTCTCTTACGTTGCAACACATCTGCCCAACACCAACCCGGAGTAATGCAAATATCTGCAATGTTGTTCTTTCTCTGCAAATAGTTTTGTATTATTTTTCTCTATTCTTCTATTATTCTGATATAACTTGCATTGTATATTCCATATTTATATATTTCTACATGTATGTTTGTCTACGTGTAGCACCTTATCTCCAAAACAAATTCCTTGTACGTGTAAAACACTACTTGGCAAAAAAACTCCTTCTGATCTGATTCTGGATCTGGAGAGCCGTCCATTGCTGCGCAGACAGCGGGAGGATGCTCTGCTGGAAGGCTGGGTCTGTGGGCTCCTGTCCCACTAGATGTTCACAGGAAGGATCATGCCATCTTGCCATCTGATCACTCTGATGCTGAAAGTATTTGAGCTGTCCAACAGCTCAGCCTCACTCTTCTTCTGATGCTTTTATCTTGGAGTTCACACCATGTTTTCAGCCACTAGAGGTCAGGAGAGCTGCAGAAACAGACATACTGTTCAAATACCTGTGAAACATACTGAGGCAACACAGTTCCAGAACACAGTTCTACTGTTAGTTTGCAGATGCTTTCTTTGTAGCCGTGTTGTACACCTCTTCTTCTTCTTCTTCTTCTTTCATTTGTCAGAGGTCCCTGTTCCCTTTATTATGCGTTTCTCTCTCATCCCTATCTTTATCATATTGATCTGTCATTAGTGTGACTAAATACATTTATTTGCCTCACTTAGTGCAACACATCTTATTCACTGAGTTGGTCAGGTTGTTTATTTTGTGGCCTGTGGAACTTCTCTTCAATGGCTGTGCGACGTTGCAGTCAGGTCGAAACCCCGGTGAGGACAACGAGCACGCAGATGAGTTTCCCTGAGACGGTTCCTGACAGATTGTGCAGAAATTCTTTGATTAAACAAGACATTAAATATTTTAACACAACTCTGTCGTGCTTCCAATTTATTTTAATTCCTTCACACTTACGTAATTGTTTAATACTCAACATTTTTACTTTTCTACAAAAAAATCAGTTCACAATGAGACCCAGTCCTCTTTAGTCTTCACTAGGTTCATCACAGGAGCAGGCAACAGAAAAACAAACTATGCCACAATGTGCATGTTTACTATGCTACTAGTTTAAGTATATATTTAGAATAAATGACATGGTTTCATTATTAAACTGATTAAGGCAAGAAATAATTTTCATTCTTGGTGCTGGTGTTACTGGAATACATAACAGTTCAAAATCAACAAAAATCTTCACACTAAACCGTAGCCGGCATAATTAAAATAAATGTTATTTAAATACAAAGCTAGTGCAATCATGTTTTTACCAGCTTAGAAATATATCTAAAATACGATCTATGTTAACTTTTAAGGACGCTGAAACCATTTTACACGCCTTCATCTCATCACACCTGGATTACTGCAACAGCCTTTTCACTTGTTTAACCCAAAAATCTATTGATCAACTCCAGACTGTCCAGAACTCAGCTGCCAGGCTTTTAACCAGAACTAAGAAATATGACCACATCACCCCTGCTCTAGCTTCATCACACTGGCTTCCAGTGTGTTTTAGAATTGACTTTAAAGTTGTATTGATCACTTTTAAAGCTCTTCATGGCCTTGTTATATTTCTGACCTTTTAGTCCCCTACACACCAGCACGTACCTTGAGATCCTCAGGCAGAGGTCTGCCTGTTCCAGAGTCTGGAATGAAAACTAAAGGGGACAGAGTGTTTGCTGTCGGGGCCCCGAGGCTCTGGACCTGCCTGCCTGAAGAAGTCAGGTCGGCTGAGTCAGTGAACTCTTTTAAGTCTCTTCTTCTTCTACTTTTAGCTTTTAGAGTAGAGCCTTTCCTGATTTTATATGATTTTATTTTTATACATTTTATATTTATTTTGAAAGTGTATTCTAGTCTTACTGCGATGGACTGGCGACCTGTCCAGGGTGTACCCCGCCTTTCGCCCAATGTCAGCTGGATTGCCTTTTGTCTTTTGTCTCATTAGTGGCAAACTCGAGGCACTGTTAGCTTTGACTTTTGTTCATCACCATTTTATGTCTATGTGTGCACGTGCCTGCGGCTTATGGTAGAGAAATGAACATTCAATTCAAGGACAACAGCTCTGGTGGACATTCTTGCAGTCAGCATGCAAACTGCACGCTTCCTCAAAACTTGCAACATCTGTGGCATTGTGCTGTGTGATGGAACTGCACATTTTGGAGTGGCCTTTTATTGTGGCCAGCCTAAGGCACACCTGTGCCATACCCATCAGCATCTTGCTATGCTATCATGGATTATCTCGACAAAGGAGAAGTGCTCACTAACACAGATATTGACAGATTTGTGAACAATATTTGAGAGAAACAGGCCTTTTGTGTACAGAGAGAAAATCTTAGATCTTTGAGTTCAGCTCATGATGAAAACACAAGCGTTCAAACACAAGATTCTGCTTGAGGAGGTCTGTTCGACCCCGTTCTGTGTTCTGCAGATGCAGAACTATTTCACAGACTTCTGTCTCTTCAGGTCTTTATTGCTATAACTCATCCTCATCTTACCTTCAGCCCATCCAAACCATTCCCTCATCATCCCTTTTCAACAAAGAAAAAATGCTGTGCAAATAATGCTTTTAAATAATAAATGACATGCAGGGTTCTCTCCTTCCATAGCCTTATGTTCTGGCTTTTCTTCTGAAGCAGCTCTTTATTTGCCTGCCTCCGTCTTTTCAGACACAGCCTTGTAAATGTTCTTGTCTCTCTTTCTGTCTCTGTCCCTCCTTGTCCGTGTGTTCGTACCTGAGTCATCCACTGAGATAAAGGCGATGAGAGCAGAAGTGTTCCATCACCGAGGCCAAGTAGCCATTTTCCATAATTACAGTCCTAAACCACACGATCAGGGTTTGATGGAACAAACAACACAGAGGCAATTCTTTTATAATAAAGCCTTATTAGATAATAATAATAATAATAATAATAATAATAATAATAATAATAATAATAATAATAATAATAATAATAATAATAATAATAATAATAATAATAATAATAATAATAATAATAATATGTTTTTATGTGCGTGAATCAATCTAAAATTGTAGCCCTAACCCTGGGTCATCAGTTAGGGGAACGCTAACAGAGCTCCAGCTTTACCGCTGTTATGCAGAGTTGTTCGCACCTCACGGGACTTTCAGATAATTTATCACGGTTAATACACAAAGAATATTATATCGTTTTTAAATAGTCTGTTGGTTGAAATAGACCCACGAGGAACCACGACATGCATGTAGCACGGAATGCACGCAAAACTCTGCACAAGACCAGAGAGAGAGAGAGAGAAAAGGTCAACAATAAGTGTCAGTTTAGCTGGAAATTTACAGTGTAAGTTGAATGAATAGAGACTGCCGCTCTGCAGCTTCTCAAGATTAAAGCAGAGCTAACGTGTTATTCTCCTCCCCCCACCCCTTCCCTTCGGCTCACAATCGCTGTGCACAAAAACACGATTCGACTATCAGTCAACTATAGGCAGGACTTGACGATTCTGATTCGACTATGTAAATCCTTAGTCGGGGACAGCCCTAATACATATAAAACCACTCTCACTGGCTGTTGCAATTCAAAAATGGAGTGCATCCGATCCTTCAGATTCTGTCTGAAAACCCCCTCACACTACAGGATCATTTGGCCCAATAGTCGGTTCCACCCAGCATCAACTTGGGAGCGCCCCTGTGACCCTCCCCTGTTTCCTGTCTGCCTCTACACTATCAACACTACTGCTGCTCACTTGCAGCCTCCTTCACTGTGATCTGATAAAGATATCATCTTTTTTAAGTCTGTCAGGTGTCTGTGGTGACACCTTTAGACTGAGTGTGGTTATGTCTTGTGCTAAATATTGAAGCTCAGTGGGACAAGCAGTCACGCTTGAGAGATAAAGTCAGCATGCAGCACCCTGCAGAGTGAAGAGTCTGGTGCTGTGTCCTCAGCTGGATTCCTGCTGATTGTAGTGCAGCAAATTCCACTTTTGATTAGAGCCACAAATAAAGCTTCACTGGCCACTGAGCTGAGACAATAGACAGTGTGCTGAGTTCATCCAGCCTGGTATGCAGGGCAATGAATGCATAATACAAAAGCAGGACTTGTTTTCAACTGATAGTGTTTTTAGTCTGAGATAGCAAAATGCTCTCAGGATGGCAGCTGCCGTGATCTTCTGATCTAACGCCATTTGGGCTAGTTGGTTGTGAGGAACAGACCTCACAGGGTCCACTAACAGACTGGAACAGGCAGCACACACCCACTGAAGGATGCACATCATTGTGTGTCTCTTATCAGCTCTTATCAGCTCACCCAACTCAGCCCGGCCCTGCTAGTTTGTTTGTTTACACACATTTAAAACAGCATGAAACCAGAGAATAGAAAGGTGACAGGAGAGTTCAACAGACTCCCTGCCAATCCAACTTCAGGAATAGAAAAATGTCCGGAACTAATAAATACAACATGATTTAGCAAAAGAAAAATAAACAAATGACGATAAGAAACACCAAATGAACAGAAGAGTTCACCAAACAATAAAAAGCACAAGTAAAGAAAAACCCAGTAGATATCATGAATTACATTCATTTTCCAACAGACGATGTTACCTGACTCACAGCTGGACCCACATCAACAGAATATCATGATATCGTCAGACACTTTAGAAAGATCTTTGGAAGCGATTCTAGTTTCCATAGAAACGGCTAAAAATAGGTGTGTGAGGGTCCAGAATCTAATTAGAAACCTCTTTTACTAAGGATCTCATTTCATTATGGTCAGCAGAAAAACATACTTCATTTGCTTGTTGAGGATCACTTTGTTGAGGATTCTTACGTCCTAGGAAATCTAAAGCACTACGTGTTATACTTTTAGTAGCGAGAGAAGCAACAACATCAAGAAATTTATCTCCAGATTAACCAGATTAAAAACTGCAGATGATGTTTCCTTTCATTAATACAGTCAATGTAGATTTTACTTCATATGTTGATTTTTTAAATGTCAATCATTGCTCTTCTGGTACAAAAAAATATCTCTGGTCCCAAACTGTCTCATTGGTAGGTGTGTTTAAGGTCAGTAAACAGTGAGCAGCTGACCAAAACTAATGGAGGGCTGCCGCTATCTAACAATCAATGTGGTCATGCAAAGTATGTTCTCGATGCATTTAATTTTTAATTCTGGGGGAGGGCTCTTATTTGGACCCCCCACAGTGTCTGTACATGGTTACGCCCTTGTCTGTATTGGGTGGATGGTAGAGAGCCCCAACAGTTAATCTGAATTATTCATAAGTGTACAGCACACAGACTGTGAAGGTTTGGTCTATGGACACTGAGGAGACCCTCCAGGAGCCTCATTTATAAAGCACTGCGTAGGATCCTTACCCCTGCAGTTAACTTTTCCTTTGTAAATCACAGTCCACCTGGACCTGGTCCAGGAAATCTTTGTGGTCCCTGAACACTGGCTCCCTCCTCATCCTTCCGTTGTCTAGCCATCGTGCAGAGTTACACTCAAGTGTCACTGCAGTATTTATGTTTACAGCAGTCACACTGAGTCCTTCACACCTGCACAAGATGATGGTGTTAATCAGTGGTACCCTCCACCGTGAGATATCATGTGAAGATGGAGGTTTGACAGGTGAACACATTTCACTTCAGTCTGCATCATTATCAGGACTGATGACGAGGATAAGGAGTGGAGCGACAGTGTGAGAACATCATCGTGACATTTCACCAGCTGTGGTGCTCCACACACCACGTTCATCATAATGATTCCCCTCACATTCAGTTCACATATAACATTATCCACATAAATGATCAGACTATGGTGGTGAATCAACTCCATAGTTTATTTTGAAACTTTTGGAAATTCCAGTTCTTTAAAACATATATAATATATATTAATAATTATATAATGTATATTAATACATATATTATATATATTAATAATTATATAATGTATATTAATACATATATTATATATATTAATAATTATATATATACACAATTAGAGGTGAGAATATACATTATAAAATGGTGGGATATGTGTTATTGTTATATTGTATCTGTGCTTTTTTATTGGAGGACTGAGCTTTATTTTGTGATCTCACCATCCGGCTCCCTGATTGATCTGGGTGAAAGGATGATTAGAGATGTGCACCTTTTTTCGCACATAATGTTTGTATAAATCCAGAAAAGCAACTTCTTTGTTTTTCTAAATGAGGCCCCATGAGTGTTTCCATGTGACAGATTGGTAACTGTTCCACGAGAACTATAAGCTGTGTTTCGACCAAAGGAACTATACCCCGGAACTAGGAACCTTTGGAGGAACTCTAAATTGAGTTCTAGGGTCATTATTTTACCCCCCAAAGTCCCTGCTGCTGGGTAGTACTTTCCGAAAGTACCTTGCAGTGAGTTTCTGAATGGGCATTAGAGGCTACTGGCTTTAAATCAAACATGTCAGCTGTTTTTCTACATCTGCTCCTCTTTTCCACCGTTGTTTGCAAACCAATAATCTCAATCAGCAGTCAGATAGCCACAAAAGTCTCACCGATGTCTGTCTAAGATCATACGTCTGCATTAAATGTATTGTTGGGAAACAGCAGCCAGCGTGCAGCGGTGTGTTTACAGAGAACAGCTGATGGAGTTACGCTAAATACTAGGTCCAGAGTTTTTGTTGTTGTAATTTTTCACCATTCAGAAAGTTTTTACACAGAGCTGTCAGTCTCCTCCTCTCCAAACAAGCGGAACAGCTGATTACAGCAGGTAATAAAGCTTGTTAAAAATCCCGTTCAGGCACACAGACGTGATGCTGCAGCTGGAAATGTTGTAATAACCTTCCAAAGTGTTGCGATTTTATTTTTGTGTTGCTTTCTCTGTGCTGGAGTTATTTTAACAACTTCATGGGTTTATCTAGTGTGTTGTTAAATTTGTAACAAACTTTATCGTGTGTCTCTTCATTATATTCCCACACAAAAAATCTGTTTTAATGGTTAAGCATAGCCTACAGTTTTCATTATATTCCAATCAAATCTGAAGTCCATTTATAAATTTGTAACACTGTTTCTGTAAGGATGCTATCGCAGCCTCCAGAAGATCTGCTGCTTCCACAACAACAAACCGTGTATTTATAATGAGATCAGAGGCCCACTACCACTAAGAAGAGGGCCCTTTGTGGTGAGAGACTGTGAGGAACCCCGGGCTCTTCCAAAAGGAGTCAAAGAGGAAACCAAGATCTACTGGGACAAGATGGAGGTCAATGGGACAGAAGGAGCTGTGGGACATGATGAAGCGGTTCACAGCCTCTGCAGTACTGGGGGGCCTCAGATTGAGCTCTTCCAGTTCTTCAGTAGGTTTAACACATCCCCCAGCCCCAGCAGAGGGACTTGTTCTGGCTGAGCTTCCACACATTCCAGGTATGTAGAAATGTTATGGAACTAAAATATGAATTAAATATTAATAATTATTATTGTGCTAAGATACATTTCACACCAACAAGTTCAGGCCATCCTAATCTGAATTTACAGGCCACCAACATGTGTTGACAGATGCTTTGTTATTGAGTTATTTGGTATTTTTATTAGTAGTTTTTATTTCACTAAAATGTTTTTCACACCTAATTTTAGTTAAAAATAATAACCTCTCTAACATGTTGCGTAGACCTACTTTTATTTTGAGTTTTTTACATTTACTGCCTCTTCCTGCTGTCTGTTACGTGAGAAATGAAAATAGAATTTGCAATTTCCTGTATGCAGGATAAGTGGTTGACGATGGATTTATTTTTCATTATTTATTCCTACAACAAAAATGTTTTTCGGTTTTATAATTAGAAATGATTTAGCGATTTTCAAACCTGGATACAAATGGCAATGGAAAAGTGCCAATGCAAAAAGAAAGATTTTTTTCTATTTAAAGATCCTGCGTGTAATATTTATGTGGATCTAGTGACAGCTATGCCATATACAGTCCATAACTATGTTTCATGGCTTATGAAGACATAATGAACAGTTATGTTTTCATTACCTTAGAATGAGCCATTTCTAATTACACAAATGCGGGTCGCTACATTAAATACAGGCATCTGTGGTGGGTGTGGCTCAGGAGAGAGCGGGTTACCTGTAAATTGAAAGATTGGCAGTTCAATCCCCGGCTCCTCCAGGCTGCAAGTCAAAGTGTCCTTGGGCAAGATACTGAACCCCGAGTGGCTGTTCCACCAGCGTGTGAATGTGTGTGAATGTTAGTTTCTGTTTGAGCACTTGGGCTCAGTGTGTGAATACGAGTGAATGTTGAATGTGATTTAGTGTAAAAGCAAGTGGTCTCAGAGAGAAAGGCGCTATACAAAAACATTTACATTTACTACATTGAATAAAACCACTGAAGAGGAAGTGATTATGTGAGTAACCATTGCTGTAATGACTGAGATCTATTTCAGCACCACTATAAAGTAATTTTTAAATTTCTTTTTCCACTCTCAAAGCTCAATAATCTGACAGTGGGCCAGATATTATTGCTGACGGGTTTTGGCGAGGGTCCATAATCACAGAGAGAATTAACGTGTTTCCCTTGTCAATGTGGTTTTACTGAATAATTAAGTAAATATAATTTCTTAATATATCTACCTAAAGAAACCTAATTTCTTGACTGGCTACTCTCTACTGTCTGAAGATGACACCTTTCTTCCTGTGACAGTCACCATAGGTATCCTACCTCTAGAAAGGTGGAGGGCAGAACCCTTTAAAGAGACAGTTGCATCAGCGTGGGTCCAAAATGTTTGATCGTCACATGGTTCATGGAGACCGTAGATAGTTCCCTGCGGGCATTTGGAAATGAGTCAGAGAAACGACAAAACATTAAAACGATAATAAAGCGATTTTAAGCAATTTTTGGTATTTATACAATAAATGCGTTGATTTACCATAGGCCTACCTATACAACACACTCACATGTGCATGTAGTTACACTAGAATTTTTGAAAAAGGAGGACATATTTTTGTCAATAACAGCTACAATCACCTACCTTTGGCCAACCTTACATTGGAAAGTGTGTTTCTCTTTAAAACACGATTTACCTTTCTATCATTCCTTTTAGTAATCCCATGGTACCAGGTTTAATTGATTTTAATGACTAATGTAATCTTTATGACTTCAGATAGAACAGACAGGTGACTATCAATGATTGTCATGTGTTAATTTAATAAATCTCCAATAAACTCACAAAACAGCATGTTAAGTGGTTTGTGCCTGCGTACTGTCTTACAGTAGTCTACAGCACAGTTTATTGTGCTGTGTGGAGATGCTGCTGCACTCGGTCAGAAAAAGGAGTATGAATGTTTGGTTATCCAGCTGACATGGAGAGGAGGAAAAAATTATTAACTCGTGAACTAGTGAATGAATGTTTTTATTTTTTCAAACAGTTCTCACACAGAGCAACTTTGATGATGATGTGATATGAATTTGTACAGTAATTAATAAGAATTGAGTGTTCACCCATGGTGTATCCAGCCACTATGGTACTATGTATTAATGTGGGTAAATAAACCTGAATTGTTGTGTGGAAAATAAGCACATAAGCTAAGAAGGGAAGAAAGAAGGAATTCAGACACTGACAGAAGGAAAAGAAAACAATATAACACTTTAGGTATGATTTCTTATAAACGGTATATTATAATATTATAATAGAATTTACAATCATGTGTTGTTTTCTATCTCACCACGGTCCACTCAGTCTCTTTAGCATCACTTGTCCTCCACCACGCAGAGTCTACTGCTCTAATATAATGAATGTTTACTATGAAGATTGGTTTTATAATATGTTACTATACTACTTTTAGTGTCAGAGGAAAATCCCCAACCTCCACCCAAAAAATAAATAAATATGTTTTAAAATCTTTTATTCATACATGCAACACTAATATATTTAAATAAAATTAAACCACCCCCCAAAAAATATGTATTTTAAAATAAATGATTAGGCTTCCCCAGTTTTTATTGTGTGCTGCTAACGTTATCCATTTCCGGTATCATAATTATTTTTTAATTTGGTAACCGTTAATGTCCCTAAATCTTCTAATTTAGAGGGGGAAATCCACTAACATGTTTTGATGTACGTTAACTTGATTCAGTTGTGTTATATAATCTCACTTTTTACACGTCTTACCTTTTAAATGTGCATCCCAAATAGCATTGTCTAGTGAAGCCATCTTTTTTATTTAGACTACCAGTTTGAACATTACCATTCAAGCTTTTGGATTTTTGAATGTCACTTCTTTCATTGTCACTTTTACATTTTTAATTTGTTGCTATGTATTATTGCAGCCTGATCATTCCCTGTGGTAAAATAACAATGTTTTTAATGTTATCTGTTTTAATTTACTATTTGCACTTTTAATTTGAGTTTTGGCCAAATATGCCCTCCATACAAGTCCATGCCTGAGCACACGTGCCCCAGCCGCCCCTGCCTCTCACGGGTTAGTCCACGCTGACACGGCACGGCACGGCACGGAGGAACCAGCACCGGCTCACTGTTTAAAGCCTTTCACATCAGATCCCAGATTAATAAGGAACTCATAGCTTCAACAGACCGAATAACAACAAACGTCGCGTGCTCGCGGTTTCACCACCTCTGTGACCGCAGCGAGCTGCTCTCTCTCAGCCAATCAGTGCGTAGTGGAGCTGCGGTTGGCCCCGCCCACTGTTCTCTGTGTGTTCTGGGAGCTGGAACAATCTTGTTGACGGAGGTGAAGTGGTTCCTACTGCTGGACCTTCTATAGCTCCACAAGCAAACTAGCCGAACCGTCGACAGGCTGGCCCTCACCTGCCCAGACAGCACGCAGCGCGACGTCAGGACGTCAGACCTGAGCAGCTTCGAGTTAAAGTGATGACAGATAAACACGTCCTCCCTTCATGCCTACTTTCAACAAAGAAGAAGTTATGGATCTTTGCGACGGGACGAAGAGGAGAAAGGTAAGCGGAGGTGAGCGGGGCTTCAGGCGCAGCGCGGCCGGGGAGATGAAGCGGGAGCTGGGCAAAGTGCTCCGCTCCCGCACGGTGGAGGACAACAACCACACGGAGCCTATGCGGGACGAGGACGACGACGAGGAGGACTGCTTCTCCATCAGCTTTATGCGGAGCGATCGGCTGGAGCCCGCCGTGGTGGTGTCACCCCGCTACAGCCTGTTGCGAGAGGTGGGCCGGGGCAGCTACGGGGTGGTGTACGAGGCTATAGCCCGGAAAACAGGGGCCAGGGTTGCGGTGAAGAGGCTCCAGTGCGACGCCCCGGAAAACGTAGAGCTGGCTCTAGCCGAGTTCTGGGCCCTGACCAGCCTGGAGAACCGACACCAGAATGTGGTCCAGCTGGAGGAGTGCGTCCTGCAGAGGAAGGGCCTGGCCCAGAAGATGAGCCACGGAAACAAGAGGTCCAAACAGTACCTGCGGCTGGTGGAGACGTCACTCAAAGGTGAGTGCTGTTGGCAGGACAATAACACCAGGGGAGACGTGCAGAGGCACACGGAGCCAGGCATGTCTCAGGGGCCCTGCTCCACTGACATTCTGCTTCATACGCAGATTCATAATAGTCTATAGAACTTACTCCAGTTATTTCTGTCACTTATTTTTATATAACGATGAGTTGCATTACATCAGGGTGTGGGCTGACTGACGTATGACACCTTTAAAAGGCTACACACACAGCAATCTGTATTTAAAGGTGTTCTGTAAACTGTAAAGTGTGTGTAAAGTGTTCCACTGATGCAGGACTGTGTGATTTAAACCGTGATTCCTCTGCAGCCCTCTGTCTGTCAGTATGTGCCACCTATAGGAGGTACAGAGGGAACAGAGTGTTTCCTCAGCTGAGGGAACACTGTGTACTAACTGGCAGCACGTTAACCCGCTGCCTGCTGACCCAGGTTTCAGACACTAAACGCTTCTGTTACAGTGTAATGTGGGCTGTTATGCTGAAATACTGTGTTTATCTTATAACAGCTGCATTTTGATTCACTTCAGTCAGTGTTGTCAGCAGTGCAGTTTGACCTACTTATTACCTCCTTTGTTACTGCTCAGTGGGCCTGATAGAAACATGGATATGAGCTGGTAAATATAACAAATGAATAAGTTTACAGTCTGTGCCTGGCTGCTGGAATGAAAAAGTAACCTTGAGCTGACATGTTTTGTGGCCATTAAGTGATTTGGAAAACAACACAAAGGACCTAGCTCTCATGTTAACCAAGTTTGTAAAACGCTGTGTGATCAGCAGCCCACACAGTGCTGATTGGGGCAGGTCGGGGCGGTGAAGAGCGACCCTGTTCGGACATTTTGAAAGGCAGTTTCTTTGCTGCCTCGAAGTTACAGAATGTTTCTGAAAGCTGCAGGAAGAGACAATCAGGAAGTGCTGATGTTTGTTTAAAGGCACGGAGATGCTGGTCTTTATGGTTTTAATATAGAATCTGCTCAGGTCATGGAGTTTATGAAGTGATGTGTGAGAAAGATGATCACCAGTGTGTATTGGAGCCTGATGGATAAATCTACTGGGCTGATCTGTCAGCTGATCTAAGCTCTTTATACTATGTTGTTTATAACACTGTAAAGTTTTTGGCTCACTAAATGTCTTCTTCACAATTCTTTAATAACCAAATTCCAGGAATCTGAACTCAGTCCATTTTTTAAACTCACATATTGACATCAGAGTTGGTTTCAAAGATCCTTTGTTCCTGTCCTACATCAGAAGAGGTGAGAAGCCTCACCTGAAACATAAGAGTTTAGAGTCGCAGTTACACAAAGGCCAAACACTGAGCTGGTGTGAGTGTGTTTACGTCGTCATCTGCTACTAAACTGACCAGGAGGGGAGATGTATCCGGATCCACACGTGTCTTTCTTAGACAGCTAGATGAGCCCGTCTGTTGCCTGTTAAGTGTACGGAAGTGTGCAAAGGTTTGAGGTTTGAAACCTCAAGGCGACACAGTGGAAGTGACACAGCTGAACAGGTCTATCTGTGTGCTGCATGCACTTACAAACCACTGATAATGGTACTGAAACCAGTGCACGACTACAGACGAGTCTGAGAATCTCACCGCTCAGTCAGAAAGTAATTAGCAAGTCAGATTCTGTGCTGAAGAGGATGTGAAAGCAGCACATGTGAAGGATTCAGTGTTGTGTGCTCTGGTGTTTTTTTACGCTGGTCCTGTCTTTAAGCTGTAGTAATCTTTTATGTCACTAATCATCTGTTCATCTTCCCTGCAGGCGAGCGCATCCTGGGTTACCCAGAGGAGCCATGCTACCTGTGGTTCGTCATGGAGTTCTGTGAGGGCGGGGACCTCAACCAGTACATCTTGTCCCGGCGGCCCGACCCCCAGACCAACAGGAGCTTTATGCGGCAGTTGACGAGTGCCGTGGCTTTCCTGCACAAGAACAACATCGTCCACCGCGATCTGAAGCCGGACAACATTCTCATCTCTCAGAAGTCTGGATCGCCGGTTCTGAAAGTGGCCGACTTTGGCCTCAGTAAAGTCTGCGCTGGCCTGAACTGCAAGAACAGCGAAGAGCACCCTGCAGCGGGAGTGGGTGGCAGAGGCAGCAACCAGAACAACATAGTCAACATAAACAAGTTCTGGCTGTCGTCAGCCTGCGGCTCGGACTTCTACATGGCCCCTGAGGTGTGGGAGGGCCACTACACGGCCAAGGCTGACATCTTTGCCCTGGGCATCATCATCTGGGCCATGATTGAGCGGATCACTTTCATCGACGCGGAGTCCAAGCGTGAACTGCTGGGCACCTACATACGGCAGGGCACAGAGATTGTCCCCGTTGGCGAGGCTCTGCTGGAGAACCCCAAGATGGTTCTCCACATCCCTCAGAAGGCCAGGAGCTCCATGTCTGAGGGCGTGAAGAAACTCCTCCAGGACATGCTCGCAGTCAACCCTCAGGACCGACCAGACGCCCTCCAGCTGGAGGTTCGGATGGACCAAGTCACGTGTGCTGCGTGACGGCCACGCCTCTCCTTTTGTACCCCAACCAGTCAAAGAAGGGACCCTTTCTTTCCCAGGTAAGCTCCACATCTTCATAACTTACTATCTACCTACTTTTAGCAATGCTCTCTTTAAGTCCAGCTGAGGAACCTGCAGGTTTGTAACCCACCCAGCTGATTTCACTGATTTATCCACCTTCAGCCTGAGCGGTCAGTGATAGAGCTGCTGTCGTGATTAGAGGGAGTTAAAACTTGCAGGCTCCTCTGTGACCCTGGACTCACCACCACTTGCTCAAAGGCTGGAAACAGGTAATCTTCCATTCAGCTGACACCTTTAGCCTTCCCTGTCCCGGTCCCCAGCTGGAGCGTCCCTCATCTAACAGCCACTGCTGGTGTGACGTGATTTACTGCTTTTTAGAAATGTCCTTTCACTGCTCGGCTGCACAGTGACTGAAAGTGGATATAGTTCAAACATGCAGAGAAAAACAATTTTTCTTTAGTCAGGGGAGTAATTTAAGGATTATTCTGGGTTTCTTATAATTTGGTATCTTATTTTTGTGGTTTTGGTCCAAATGTCTATCAGTCATAATACTGTGGGACAACTTCACTATGACAAAGTCCCACAGGCCAAGAAACACAAGCAGGTGGACAACAACATTTCATCCAAATGGTTTAAACTTCTTTATCAGGAGATAAAACTGAAAATGTGCTCACTCGACATGTTGCTAATAATGTCGTAATTCCAGAAGTTGAAGCAGGAAGTGGGTCTGTAAACTTTGATGGATGTTACAGCGGGCAGTTTTATCGTTCATCTTGGGTTTCCTCTTCCTTGGTTAACCACAAGTGGCTGAGATGGCAATCACAGGCCTCGCCCTTCACTCCAAACAGTCCCTAAACCTGACTGAAACGTCCCATGTCACGTGTAAACAGGAGTGAAAGTATCTTCACCGACGTCGACACTCAAAACTGCGATGTTGACACGGTTGACAAGATGGCTGACGTTAAGAGAGTTCAACAGGAGCTGTCACCGCAGGACAAAGAAGGTGAATTAACAAATACAAAAGCGTAGTAAATGCTGACGCAGGTGTGTTGATGGCCCCGGGGCTGTAGGGTGGCGTTTAAATCAGGAACCAGTCAGGGCACAACCTCGGTCCGAGGACAGCCTGCTTTAAAGCGCACATGCACAGTCCGGGTGTGCATGAGAATCATTCATTGGCAGAGCTGCATTAACTGTGACTGATCTCTGGCACTGACCTGACGTGTGCAGTACAGGAGGATTATCTGGTTCCTGTTCACACCTGGCAGTGAATCACATCTGTTGTACAAACACTGAATTCGCTTTCCATTAAAGTCACTTCCTCCTGTGACATTTAGTTTCTCTGACAGTGAATGTGACGTGTGGCTCGTTTCCCTTCAACATTCCACATCTCTGCCTGCTGCCTCAGGGATTTGCATGTTTCCCTGTTGGCCCTGAACACAAAGGTGCAGTAAACATGAACGCAGCTCAATAACATGGACAGAAAGTGTTCACTGACCGCTCTGGTTGTTGCAGTTTCTGTTCTCGACAACAGGAATGACTGCAACACATCTGTGTTTTATATTTAGTCATCTTCAGCCACAAAGGCTCAGACTGCCCCCGAAACACAGATGATGCAGCAGAATTGTTGTGGTTTCAGTTGTAAGAATGTAATATGTCGACACTGAAGTACTCTCAGAGGTGGATGAAGGTGCGTACAGATTCTGTTATGGGCCACTGTTAATAGAGGTCAACCGATATGGTTTTTTTCACGCCGATACCGATCTTTTGAAATC
>JAPMOB010251800.1:0-18068 GCA_029875015.1 Lepomis gibbosus
CATTGCTGCAGCTCCTCTTTTCACCCTGTGTTGAAGGCTTCGTTTTAGCTATGGAGTGATACATCTTGCCTCTAAATGATATTTTCTAAATTTGTTGGGAGTTGCTTTGGTTCAGCTACATGTTGCCGACCAGCTTGGCAACATGGACTGTAGCAAGAGTTTCAGAGTGGTGAGTTATTAATCTGTAACAAATGTATTTTTTAGGGCTGGCCTGAATGTCATTTTTTGAGCTTCGACGGAATCTAAGCTTTGCGGCTCCCACACAGCTGAGGACTTTATTTCGTTTTCCCTTTGATGTGAACTGGAGTGTTATGTTCACTGCAGGTCAGGCGCACGAAAAACAAACTCAATAATCAAATCTCATAATTGAAAATCGAATGTGTACCCAACGGTCGAATATTCGGCTCCAGTCCTAGTATTTTTCGTCTATAAGGGTTTTAACTGAGCTCTGTCTGTACATCAGCAACAACTTTCTGTCCATTGACTGCCTGAAAGGTAGCTAGTGTTTGGAAGGGAGAGAGGTGTGCTGCAGCTTACTGTTTTTCCACCGGTATTTTTGAGGGCGTGTCGGAGTAGCCGCTTGGCGAGCAATATATGAGGCGCATTTAGCTAGACTTTTTTTCAGGCAGTTCAGAGCCGTGTTTTCTGTGGGAACTCCCTTTGGGATGGACTTTGGGCTTTTTCACTTTACAAACCTATTACATGCACAAAAAAGGTATATAACTCAATAAAGGAGAGGGAAAAAGCCAAAAAGCATACCACCTCTTTAATTTAGAGTTGAAGTGAGAGCTTTTTGAAAAGTTCTGAAAGACATTCAAAAGAGTCTGTGGCTTGCTTAATCTCTGAAAAAACATCTCAGGAAAGGTGAAATTCCTCTGAATGAGAAGCGCAGGAATTTACTCTGCCTGAAGATGCTGGGGAAATGAAAAAAAGTGTTCATAGGTTGATGGATTTGGATCAATCGCAGAGACGCGAACTTTCCAGCAAATGCTTTATTTCAAGCATGTGAAACTTCTCATTCAGGAGAATGATGTTTCCTATGTGTAAAGCACGCCACAGAGTCTTTCGAATGTCTTTCAGAACTTTTCAAACTTACAGCTCTCAATTCAACTCAAAATAAAGCATTGCTGCAAAAAAACTCGGGTTTTTATTTTGTAAGCAAATTCACTTATGTGAGTAACTGTTGCTGTCATGATAGATCTATTAGATCTATTTCAGCACTAGTTGCTATCAGAGTATTTATTTATTTGGCCCGCGGGCTGCCTCTTGCTGACCACTGCTGTAGGTGAAACCAATGTGAGACGCACATTTTGAACAAAAAGAGCAGGGAGATGTCACATTGCCGTCTGTGAATGGGTACTGCAGTAGTATTTATTAATTCTGAACGTGTTGCGTGTTCAAATTGCATCAAACACGACACTGCACTCCTTTGGGTCTGCAGCAACACACCCACTACGTTGGAAGTCAATTGGATGAATGGTTACTGACATAATCGAAATACAAGCACACACACGCGTGCGCACACACACAGATTCCCTCTTTATTGGAGAAATGTAATCATAACAAATGCATGTGTATAGCTGTCCTTATTTACAAATGCAACAGGGGCGCCAAACATATAATGTTCCTTTAAGGCCTCTAAAAATCTTTTAAATGTAACAATGTGAGAATGAAAAATCTTTCTTTGGTTGAACTGCTCACAACTCATGTCCACGCTAACCTGTAACAAAGGGATACAAGTAGATATTGTTTTGTTTTAAGGGACCACAAGCCAAAAAGGTTGGGAACATCTGGACTAATAAAACCAGAGAAATTAAAGGATAGCTGCCACAGTATAAATAGTATAGAAAAATCCCTGACGGTCTACAAATTTGTAATATCTCTCAGTGATCACAATACCCCTACACAATACAGCTACAACCATGCTGTCCCTGAAACCTGAAAGAGTCTAGTTATTCTGTGGCTCCTCATAGCTAACCTCAGACAGCAACCACATTACCAGTATGTTAAACAGCCTGGAACCGCATTTCATAAACCACCCCTTCTGCCGCAGCCATGGCACTTCATTAACCTGAGTGGTGCCGATGCTGACTGCCAAAACATACAGCAGGTGCATGTCAATAAAATGCCTATACCATCGTTACTCAACACTTCATGTCAACATATTTTAAACAGGGGAATGAGTTTGTGCTCACATTGCACATTTGTGCCCTGCCAATATGAAAACAGCAAAGCTGGAGCTAAATATCAAGGGCAAGGGTGGACCATTTGTCTCTTAGCTGAATGGTAGCACCTGTGTATGTGTGTGAGAAATCATTGACCAGAGTCTATTCCACAGCTGACTGACTCCAGGCAGTTTAAATGGTATGCGCACACTCATACCTCCTCCCATTCTAAATCAACTGAACGTGTCTACTGTGGCTGAAAATGGATCTTGGTGAGCTATGTGATGAAAAATAGCCCATTTCCAAAGCCATGCTCCTCACCCTGTATTGTTATAGTCTGTGGCACAGCATTATAAATACTGACCCTTTTAGTTCTCTCACCTACACGTGGCAGTTACAAATGCCCGCACACAGCAGTACAATAATATTAAACAACCATTTGGCAACAATATTATAGCAAACACAATCTATATACATTTAAGTTGAAGAGTATTATGTGACAAACCACCCCTAATGTTGAGTTTTTGTAATGGAGTACTAAAAAAGAAAGCGAATGAGCCCCATTGCTTCATCACACACATAAGGAGCGACTGCAATAATGCTTTTTAGCAATAATGCTTTTTATGTGCCTTGTGGGGATAATCTGACTGCTGCTGTTAATGCCTAGAACACACCGGCAAACAATGCAGAGAATCCTTTCATATTAACAGAAATATGATTACATAGAAGTAATTTATCCGGAGGTAAATTGTTTTGTAGCAGCTGCAGTACAAGTAGAAAAGACTCCAAATATAAAGAATGCAAATAATCATAAAAAATATCCAAAATCCACAAAATCCTAAATATGTAATGCCAAAAATATAAACAAGGTTAAGGTAAGGGGCTTAAGTTCCTTATATATCAAGTTGCTTCTTGGTTGCATATACAGCCAGGTGACAAATTAAAAAGGAAAAACCTGAATAAATGAGTGAATAAACTTAACGAATGCACAATTCCACATGGGTGCACTGCATGGTACAATAAAGCAATTATCATCCAATTGTGCTCTGTTGCATGTGTCACAATGCTGAGCAGGTCAAGTTGATTCTGATTTTGTATCATGATGGCAAGAGGAAAGGGGGTAAAAGGGGGGTTAATTTTTGGGATACAGATGGCAGGAGTATCAGTCACCGCTGAGCTAGCTTGTGCTTCAACAGCAACTGAAGTGACACCTGCATTTAGATATATCGGGAAGTAAATAGGGTCATTTGATGACTGTGATGCCTGTGCATTAGTGCGACATATAAGGAAAAACAGAGGCGCAAGTCTTCCTCAGGTGACTGAGAATGTCAATACAGTGATGAGACTGTCAGCAAGACCAGTCCGTCAACAATTATAGAGATGGAGATAGATAGATAGATAGATAGAGAGGGGGTCATACAGTAAGTTTACCGAGCATAAACACAAAGATCTGTGCACATTTGAGAGTTTTAGTGGTGAAAAAACAATAGGAACTGGTCTTCAGAGATGTGGAAAAAAGTAATATAGTCAGATGAGTCATCCATCACCATATTCTGAACAAGTGGGTGAATGGATGTGTGGTGTACACCCAGAGAAAGGTGCAGCTGTGGCTTTGTTATGCTGTGGTGGGCATTTTGCTAGCATGGTTTGGGTCCACTTGTCCCCTTAGAGGTAAGGGTCACTGCAAATCAATACAAAATTGTTCTGAGTCATCACCTTTCTCCTATGATGAAATATTTCTATGCTGATGGGAGTGGTCTCCATCAGGATGACAATGCCTCCGTCCAAAGCGCTCGAGGGTTCACTGAATGGTTTGATGAGTATGAAAAATATGTAAACATGTGCTATGACCTGTGTGTTATGTTATGAACCAGATCTCGACCCAATTGAACATCTATGGGAGATTTTGGGCTGGCGTGCTAGACAGTGCTCTATAACACCATCATCAAAACACAAAATGAGGAAATATCTTTTGGAAGAATGGTGTCCATCCCTCCAGTCGAGTTCTAGAGATTTGTGTAATCAATGCCAGTGCACACTGAAGCTGTTCTGGCAGCATGCTTTTCCTTTGTCACCTGTCCGTAGATATGTATGAGAAGTGGCATATGTATGCACAATATCAGATCTCTAAGTTCAAAGTGTATATGGTCAATTCAAAATGTTAAATAACTCTGTCCATAATATTGCACATAATGTCCCATTATTGTATATTACCAAGAGTATCTACAGCCATGCTAGGCTATGCCATGCAAGATCATTTTTAAAGTGTTCATTTTTGCACGTTAGCATGCTAGCAATTGCTAAATTGCATTAAACACAAAGTACAGCTAAGTAGACTATCACCAGTTTTGCAGGTATTTGTTCATAAACCAAACTAGTAGACAAATTTAAATGTTTACCTGATGGCACAAGTAAAAAATTCTGAGAATCACCAAACTACCAAACTTGTGTCAATTTCTCCTCTTGACACATGAATGGCTAATGTCATCATTGGCTTCTCAATTGTACATTTGTCTGCTTATCAGAAACAAAACACACTTCCCAGTTACATAACTAATCAATATGTAGAGTGCAGGTAGTCATAGTTTATCCATTGTCCTTCACACATTTTGGGAGTCAAATTGGAGCTGCAGGGAACAATACTGCACACCTGTTTCTCATGACAAAATCATTTTCTCCAACTGTTCTTTCTCTAAACAATCAGCTCATGGTATATTTACCCCTTGAGCTATGCATTTCTTATTTATGCCGCGCCAACAGGGTGAAGACCGGTAAGGAAAACCACGCAATATGGTGACAAACTGCCATGTCCCTCCTCTGCAGTGAAGCAGGCTATGGCTCGAGCAATGAACAGGACTATCATGGTGACAAGCAGCATCATTTTCCCTGCAGTCTCCCAGCAGGCCGCTCCATTATGAATCCTGTCACAAGTGAGTTATGTCCTGTTGCATCTAGACCTCCTAAAGGTATCTCCTCCCACCCTCGTCAAGGGTTTGATACCACTAAACAAAGGGAAAGTGACTTCTCCGCATACACACTCACGCGTGTATGATCACATTCATAATGTGATGGCTTGCAGGCATGACTTGAAGCAGGGAAAAAAAAGGAAATTGTGTGAGAGTGATAACTGGCCTAAAAAAGAAGGCTGCTAAGATGAAAAATTGAATTACTCCCAGTTGCCATTACGACTAAGAACAGCCAGCCATGAAAATGATTTGCATTAAAGCATTTTTCTTCAGTTATTGAGTTAATGATCCAGTCAGGTCAGAAGAAAGACGATAAAATACAGTGGGATGAAGATAGCTGGAGTATGATGGCATGTGGGCCACAGTTCTGTCTGGTAAAAGTAAAAATCTAACTAAAAAATAATAATGCACCGAAAGATAAAAAACATGGAAACCATGGATATAACCTTAAATCAAAAGCCACATTTAATGTATTGCATGCTGCAAATGTGACGATGACCTTCAAGCAGGTCCAACAAGCAAAGCTTTGACAGCTTTCCAAATAATTATTCCGCCATGAGAAGACGGTAACCGTCCATACTAACAAGAGTGGGACTGACCTCACAGGTCAGCTCAAATGACTAGGCTATATTTATTTTATTTAATGACACACTAAGATACTCCAGGCTTAAACCAGCAAACAACTCTTTACCCTCCAGCCTGGCATAACACAATGGAGGAGTTCAATAGTGAAACGAAGGGGACCAAAAGGACCATGCTGATTTAAAAATTTGTGTGGTGTTTCCAAAAGGTGCAGAACAGCCAGATAGGCCAAATTCAAAAAGATGCAAAAAACAACTCTTTCAAGGGTTAGGACTGATACGTTCAGACTTAAAGGATTCAAAGACACCTTATTGATCTCAGCATGTGTTGTTGACAAGACAGACCACAGACAACAACCCTTATTTATGTATCTTTTTCAACCACATACACTGAATGTTATTCTCTAAGTACATTTTACAAGCAAACAATAATGACTTGGCTCAAAAAATGTTTTTAAAAAAAAAAGTTTTAAAGCCTGTGTCAGACAAAAGATATTCAAAATATCTATGTGAGTTGCATTACATTATATCAGTGTCATTCTCAAGTTTTGAGAAAGACTAAAACATAGGACCCCATTTACACCTGGTATTAACTTGTGTTATGTATCTAGATCAGATACAAGTAGAGTTACTCCAAAAAAGGCTAGAAGCATATTTTCAAGCTATGTAGATGGGTCTGGTTGAGTCATTAACAAACACTGAGTGTCCCAGGTCAAAGGAAGAAATGCTGCTGTACTGACCCTATTTATTTTTCATTTGCAGAAGAAGCGCTTGTCTGTAGCTTTTTGCCAGTCCTGCTTGAAACAGGAGACACACAGATAGCATGTTTTTTCCGGCATTTTTTGATCATTAATGGGCAGTTGATTGTAGAGAACAGACAGGAAACAAGGGGGAAGGAAGGGGTTTGACATGCAACAAAATCATGTCACACCCCAACATTTACAAACTTATTTAGCAGATGTTTTAATCCAAAGCAACTTACATTTGACGAACATACAGGCTCAATACTGCATCAATACATCATCAAAAGAGCATCAATAAAGTACCCACAAGTGACAATAGATACTAGTATAAGCAGCAATAAATACTACTAAGAGCTATTACAGCATCAACGGGGAAAAAAGTAAAGCTGAAGATACTTAACTTTTTGTATTATGCATTAGTGAATTTGATTTGGGAGGCCATGGGTAGCCAGTTGAGGTCGCATGTGTAATGAAGTGAGTGACATGAGTCCTTTTGGGTTGATCAAAAACCAGATGCGCTGCCGTGTTCTGAACCATTTGTAGGGGTTTCATCGCACAAATTGGGAGACCTACTAGGAGGCCATTGCAATAATCGAGGCGAGAGATAGCCATGGCCTGTGCATACTTAGATCATAAATTAACAAAAACACAGTTAAATCAGACAAAAAATGTATCTACATCACATGTTAATGCCAGGCGTAAATGGAGTCTAAGATTCTGCTGTACTATTCCTCATACTACAGTGCTTAGTAATTTTCCATACCCAGGTTCAAGATCTCAATAGCTATAGAGTGAAACAAAAGTCTGAAAGACTCCCTATAGGTGATGTCCACGTGCTTCCTCCAGGATTTCAGCCCTATTCTATTTCTGTGGATGCTGCCCGCCTCTGTGCCAGGTAAGGGTACCCTTGACACTGAGAAACAGGCAGTCATGCTTGCTGGAATGAAACCGCTGCAATCTTAAAGTATAGTGCCAGTCCACACGATGAAAGCTGCAAGACAGCAGATGGAGCCAGCTGTCAGACAAAAATGTCAACCGTTTCAGTGACGAGGTGATGCTTGTTTCAGTTGTTTTGGGGTTTACTGTTTCTGTGGAATAGCAGACATGTGTCTCTATTTTAGGCACAAATGTTCAGCACACTGAAAGTACAAACCATAAATGTGACAGAATGACCAGGGCCCGTATTTATCAAGCTTCTCAGAACACTGCTAAGAACTGACTTAAGAGTAAAAAAAATCTTGGCTCAAAGCTGAGCTTAAAAGTTAGTTATCAAGCAACATAGTCCTAATTTGACTGAAATGTAGGACTAAATCTTAAGTGTCAGTCTTAGTGCTCATTTACGACACTTTTGCTGTGCCGCAAACAGGATTTTGGATGACGATGTAGACAAGAACTAATCACTGAATAGATTTCCTTATTTAAGAATATTCTCAGATAAATTCACATTGAATGGTGAAAGAGCAGTTTATATTCAACACACATTTAACAATAAAGAATATTCAAGAGAATACATTATGATATAGGCCTACACAATAAATGAAAGATAAAAATGTTTATGGTGAAATGCGTGAAAATGTGTGGAGCTGTAGCATAAGTGCCATAGTTGTTTCCATGACTATTCGACTTATTGATGGTTGTGACGGGCCAAAATAATCAGCATTGCTGCGTTTGTCCTGTGGCAAAGAAACAAAGCGTCATTACAACCTTCAATTTGACTGAGAAAACGCATTACTGCGTAAAGTCAGTGGTGAGATGACGTCCCTCACCAACTTGCTGAAAAAGATTATGCCTGCGCTGTCCGAAACCGTCTTGTTACCTGCACGCGTCAGTTTCCTCTCCTGACAGATTTGCGCATGTCTCTGTCTCCACAGCACCATCACAAGCCCCTACTGGAAACTCCTAACCACTTGAGAGACTTCTGGAGTTTCGTAAATAACTGGGAGAGTAAGAGTGATTCTTAGCTTTAAGAAATTTAATAACTTGCTTTTATTCTTAAGTTTAAAAGTAGGAGTAAATTTCATGAATTCTCAGCACTTAAGACTAAAATGGCACTTTGAAAAGCTTGATAAATACCGACACAGAACAAAATGAGTTTTGTTCCTGTATGCTGTTGAAACCCTGCTTGTGTATTATTTGTTTTCACAATTTTGTTGTAATTTTGGGAAATAGGCTGGTTTGTAATTACACCCACAGTCAAATTAAGTGATCCAGTTCATAGGTTCAGTATGTTGGGAGTATATTTAATCTACTAAGAACAAAAACTGAGAGCAGGGGAAAAAGACTCCTAACATGTGCAAAGCTTTCTCATTTACACTTGCGAAGGAGCGACGCTCATAGTTTACAGCCCGTTTAACTTCCTGAACATTTCACCACTGAATGCAGAGAGATGAAACTGATATCAATCTTCTCAACTGACTCTAGAAAAAAACAAATATATTTCCAACAATGTCATACTGTTGCTTTTATGTGTTATTGTAAATACAGGCAATGAACAATGACTGGCTGCTGCAGAACAAAGTCAATCAAATTCTCCTGCTCAGCTTTCCTGACATGCTTAATAGTACTTTACTCCATCATACCATTCTCAGTTTACCTGTACAGCATTGCAGTACTGACTATAGAAAGGAAAGAAACGCCATCGCTTACGGACATAAAAGCCTAACTCCCTGAAGCTTCTCTCATAAAAGTGAAAATGTCTACCTAGATAATATCTTCCCGGTAGTAAACTTTTCCTGAGGACAGTAGAAAAGTAAAGAGCAGCTGTTAGAAAACTGAGCTTTTATCTCCTGTGGACTCTTAGTGGATCATGGTTCATTTGACTGATTTTGTAAAGGAAATATGACATAAATATAACACTTTCCCTGACCAAAGGAGAGAGTATCTCAGGTTTGAACAGTATGCTGTTGGGGAGTGCACACTGTCGAGGAGCTTGATACTTAAGTCATGTCGGCTGGCGCTGACTTAAGTTGTTTATGGTTGCTGTTGCACTGAACTAATGAATTAACAAAGATCTGTTAAGTCAAAATTAAAGCAAATCCCTTTTAATTTTTTAATCCACAGCCTCTGGAGTGATCACTGTATCCTTCACTGGATAATACGGCTCCCTAGATTATCTCAGTTCAATTTCTGTTTGTTAGAAACAGCCTCATATAAAACTGACCCCATATTCCTAAAACTGGTTTTGTATGCAGCAGTGTTCTCTGCCTTGTCAGCAGCTCTCTTGTTGCAGAAGTTGTACCCGCCTATTCTAAACAAGCCGTGGTGCAGCCACTCCTTAAAAAAACTCTTCACCTGAGTAAAGTCATCGAGAGTACTCTTCTACAGTAGAGTTCAACCCTGTAATTGCAGGGACCCTTGCATCATGTATTCAAGCAGGCTAAACACACTGCTTCTGGTGTATTTTCTGAGCTTCAAAGAGAGCAATAGGACAACACGAAAAGAGTAAGCTGACCATATTTTGGTGAAAATTTTACTTGTTTGAAACATACTGAGCATGTTGATGAGTAAGAAGAGGTCTTAATGGGGTTTGCCATAGGAACACTTTTCTTACAGTATGTCATTTTGAAAAGTAGAAAGCTGCAGCTTATATATGATTCTGTCTAAAAATAGAACTAATCTTAGTCATTCTTGCAACCAGGAGTGACTCATGACAGCTTGCCCATCTAGCAAACATAATGGGTTCTTCCTCAATCCCACAATCTGTACATCAGTATTCACTCAGTATGGAGACTATCGTGGCATTTAGCAATAGTATGCCCTGTTCTCCCTGCGCTCGCCAATACTTGAGGTATGCTCACTACCTACTTAGCTGACTTATGTATAATAAAATGGATTTTTAAAAACAGTTAATTTGAACTGGCCCAATTAAGAGCTTAAAAATTAAACTGTGAGTCGAGCTATGTCAAAAGCACCTCTTGGTGATGCTCTGATGCAATGTGGGGTTTAACTTTATGCAGCATCGCCCACCTACACAACAGAACTGTATGCACTCGATGGTTTGTGCAGACAAGAGATTTACCCTGCATCTCTGACTATGGCTCGGACTTGCTGATCAGTGATGAATTATATATACAGATAAGCACCAGATGGTGCACAATACTGACATATGATAGAATAAGATATCGATCTTTGTGCTGGACACACTGTAAGGTGGGCTGCACAGTTAGTGATGGCTCTTGGAATAGTTTAGGGCAAGGCAAGTCTCTACTTAAAGTTTAGAAATATATTTAGCAGCCTAATGATGGTCTCATTCTCCAAATGGGTGCCTGAACAGCGTCCACAGAGGAGTACCTGAATGAACACTGCTTTAGTGATGAGATAACCTAATCATCAGTCATACACACTGTGCAAGGCTTGATCAGTCAAGTAGACATATACTATTTAAACCCCTGTGTTGCTAGGTAATGTACTTAAGTAATTCATGTGTTGATTTGTAACGTTACATTGCGAATAAAAATTACAGGACGCCAAAAAAATAGAGCAGATAGTGACAGACAGACAGACGGAGGCAAGTCATAAAAACCTTCATTAGTAGTTGAACAAGTAGTTGAAAAAAAAGACATTCATTTTTGATCAGTGCCCTAAAATGACTTAAGTTATTCAAACCGATCATAGTTGAACGTTACCAAAGTACCTTAGCCTGGGATGTGTTCAAAAACAGGAAACAACCAGTTTATCAGCCACATCACGGCAGAATTTGTTAGTTGTTTGGGGGTGTAGCAAACCTACGACGAATTCAGTTAATTAACGTTAGCTAAAGGATTATTTTACCTGGTGCAGAAATGTAACCGGACGAGTAGTTTTGAGACCGCATTGAAGGAGCTGAATACTTCCCAAAAGTCTCGCTGTAACTTTGCCGACCATCCGAACCGAAGCCATTGTCAGCCGTTAACCGTGTTAGCTGTGCTGTTGGGGCATACCGGGTAGAGCCACTTCCACAATATGTGCTTCGGAGCCCGGTTTACCAGTTCAAAACAGGGTGTTGTCTGTGCAAGCCACAACAGACGAGATGATAGCTATGGGACACTGGGAGGCACGACAAAGCCTAAGCTGCGTAACATTTCCTTCTGACAACCGTACCAGACTCCCCTTCCTTTTTCGCCTTTTTTTCTCGTTGGTCTGTGATGCATGAATTAGCCAGCAGGGAGGCTGGAGCAGCTGAACGTTACGTGCCGTGCCGTGCCGTCCCAGCCCAAGTCAACGTTACGTAGCTGACACTGTCTCCAAAGCGCCACACACCCTGACCATGGCAGTGAATGTTTAGCCAAAGGCAGAGCCGGCCCTAGACCTTTGGGGGGCCTTGATCAAGATTTATTTTGAGGCCCCTCTGACTGACCTGCATTCTCACTATATATGACACAGAAGCAACATCTCTTTTTAAGTAAGACCTAAGGAATCTTTTTTGTATTTTTACCACTGCCTTTTATTCAAACAAATTACAGACTTTTGAATATTATCTTACAACACAAGTACTTTTATTGTCCTGTTTTAACCTGTTTTATTGTCTATTTAAAATTGTAATTGAATGTCTTTTTTATATACCTTTGTTTGATTTGACATGGAAATATGATACCACCAGTGCTACTGAGGTGAATGGCAGTGCAAGACCCTTTAGACACTGAAGAAGTGCTGAATAAAAGTCTCATAAAATGATTATCACTGACCAAAGAAGCATCTTTAATAACAGCCAAAGAAGACAATAGCCAAATAAGAGTTTAAGAGACAAAACTACAAAACAGTAGACAGCATAACTTTCATTTTAATATGAATTATGATTATGAATTATCTAAACATGTATAAACAGTGATTGTCGAAGTGTCTATTTGGAAATGTGAAGTCTTTGTCTACCTGACATGCTGCTCACCAGACCAAGGTGTAATTTAAGGACTGATGAGCAGTCAGCTGGATCAGTTGGAGAAGTAGAAACTGGAGAGCCAGGTGGTGTGGTATGGTACTGCTCTCCACTTCAATAGGCGCAGTATGGGGACAAAGAAAATTATTAATTTTAGAAAGTTGATATGTTCATATGTTGGTTGTTCCTGGCAGTGAATAACCTAATTGTTAATTTATTGTTGATGTAGGCCTTACCAGCATTGTCAGCTTCTTGGATGATACCAAAGATGGAAGTGAGGTTGATGGACCTGCAATTAAATAATTCATTAATTAGGTCGCTCAGTGCAACAGCAGCTGGTGTGTTGTGTGTATTTGGCTGGGATCCCTTTCAATTTGCTTATTGGCGTGTGCATAAGTACCACCAACTACAAAGTACAAATACTCACGCACTAGACAGGTATTTACAGAGCCGGCCCAGCCACTAAGCAGCCTTTGCAGTGGTAGGCCTATAGGCCTCTGTGGCCAGCAGAGGGCCTACTACAGTCACTGCCTGCTCTCAGGCATTGAGCACGAGACTCACGCTGTTGACACTTTTCCCACACCCTCATGCCATACATCAATTTTCTCACACATTGCAAAAAAACTAATGTAGCCTATAACTGATAGCATCGACTCAGCACGATTACACTCCACCCAGCTGATGCGACACCGCCCTATTCTGTGACAGGAATCAAGCGTACCCGAGTGGCAGACAGCTGGTATGGTTTTGCAATCTAAAAATGTACAATCTGAAGTACAGACTTGCTCTGTTGGGAATGTGAGCTGCACAGGGCTGCTGAAGTTAACATGTACAAGGTGCAAGGTTTATTATCCCGAGGGGCAATTTGGATTAGAGCCAGCAATGACAAATATATGTAGCCTATCAAACAATAACAAATAAACAAAACCACAGTACAACATAATTTAAATTGAATTTACAGGGTATAACAATGGGGATAACAGCCGGGATGAATGACCTTTTTAATCTATTGGTTCTGCATCGCAGCAGACTATCTCTGCGCCCGAATGGCAGCAGCGTAAATCCAACCCAAGGGATGACTCTGATCAGCCAGGATGGCTCTCGCCTTCTTCAAGGATCTGAACTTATATAGGTCATGTAGGTCATCTAAGGGTGTGCCTGCAATTTTGCTGCATATCTTCACGATACCACTGGCGACCTGTCCAGGCTGTACCGCGCCTTTCGGCCAATGTCAGCTGGGACAGGCTCCAGCCCCACCCTGTACGCAGGATAAGCGGTTGACGATGGATGGACGGCTGGATCTTCACAATACCTTGCATGCGACTTTTCTGTTTAATAGAAAGCGACCCGGGCCAGCAGATAAAAGAGAAAGTGAGAAATGATTCGATGAAACAGGACTAAAACATTTTCATAAAAACAGTGTCGACACTAAAACTTTGAAACTTACGAATAAAGCTTTGCAGCTTTCACATGTGTAGATAAATGTTTTCAGTTACTTTTGTTTTGCACAGGTCTCATCTATACACTCCCAAACGGGTTCTATGTCTGTCTGTCTGGGATTCTATCATATCAGCAGAGCAAGTAATGAACAGTAGACTGTAGGGCAAGGAGATATTGTAAAATGTGATTAAATGATGATGTTATCCTCATAATGTTTCTGGAGATGTCAGATTACACAGTTATCTGAGATAGATGCAAAAAGTTTTGAACATTCAGAGAGTTTCTAATTGAACTGGAATTAATTCATTTATCAATGAGGTGAAAAGGTGCATTTAAAGAGGAACTTTCTCAAACAAAGACATAAAGAGGAGGGAAGACTAAATCATGAAAGAAAAACGAAATGCAGAATGCTTGAAAGCCATAGGCTACACCTACTGAATTATATGCTGATATATTTTATATTTTAAGTTATCACCTGCTGCCTTAGTTTTATGTTTCCATTGTCATAACCTAGATAAAAAACGTTTCTACCATAAATTGATGCAGAAAAGGCAGGAACTGGTGTAGAAAATGTCACCAGAATGCAGGAAATTAAGTGTTTAATGCTAAAAATTTGATGGGGGAGGATCCTCAGACCCCCTGCCTAATTGAGGGGATCCTCCATTGCTAAAGGAAAACCTAAACTCTTGCTCATTATGAACTGCCTATAATATTCCATACATTCTGTAGAATTAGAAGAAATACAGTTTCCACTTTGACACATAGATTCTGCGGGGGAAGACTCCCCAATAAATGGTTAGGTTTAGTTAAAATTAAGGGTATCATGTCTAGAGGTTGGCAAGTATCCTGATCACACTGATCTGAACATGAATATTGATTTGGCTTTTCATCTACACATACATGTGGCTGTTGAACTTTTAGATGACCCCAATCCATGCAGTGGGATATGACACGAAAAGCCTAAATTGAACTGACATCCAATATCGAATCTCCCTCCAAACTAAAGTGATAAGTTGGCAGCCCTGGTAAAGATGTGTTTGCACTTTCAATATTAGCTAAATAAGCAACTTTATTATAATGTAAACAACTGGTGCTTCATAAGCATTGTTGGGTGAATTACTTGTAAAATGTAATAAGTTGTAATTGAAAAAATAATTACATTGTTCCACAAACTGTGGCCAACTATTCAGATCCAAAACTACTACCATCGTCCCACTGAAGCTTACTCTTCTTTGCAGCCTTCAAATAAGACAGTGAAATAAAATCTCTCTGTGGGATCCAAACCTGAGAAGGTTTTTAATGGTCTCACTGGGACTGAGAAAACAAAGATTTGATTCAAAAATATGTACAACTTCCTTTAAAAAATAAGCATTTTGAAATGACTAAATTAAAATACATATACTTAGGTTTGTTGGCATAGAGCGTCTGAGCCTTTCATCATTACATTTAATCAGTCTGATTGATGACTTGAGTTTTTACCCAACCAAACCCTGAATCATGGGTACGGACTTATTAGTTCTTTGCCTCTTAAGTAATCAATGAACACTGTGCTGTGTGGTCATTAAAGGAGTGATTTGCTCGGGGCTGTCATTCCAAAGATTGACCAGTCGACATATAGTGGACAAAATTCCAGTCTGAAAATTCACATTTAAAACCACTGATTCTTGTGACTGCAATTTGCTCATTAATATATTAACATTTTAGATAAGCAGTGCACTTGACAAGCTGAGTTCTGCATAACTTATCGTCAAAAGACGATGTGATATCTGATTGCCTTTTTACCTGCTAACCTTCAAACCCAACAAAACTATAAAACTGCTAAGGGCCCTAAAAGAGCCGATGAACAATGAACAGATGCAAAGTGGGACATTACTTTTCATAAAATACATCTTCTACTAAACCATATTCGATACAAAGGAGGTATTATTCACAAAAGCAATTTGACAGAATTCCTTTCTTATGCCATACCCTACAGACCAGTGCAGTGAATCCTGTAAGACTGGTGAAAGTCATCAATACTCCCTGAGAGAATATGGAGAGGGATGACAGAATGGCTGGATGCAATCAATATGCTTCTGGCAGTGAGGTTAGGTTTTGTTCCCTTTGTAAGCTATCCATTTTTTTTATTTAATTTACATTTGTCATTGATTTTACAGAGAAACTGCAGAAAAAAAGCCTCATTGTTGTAGACAATAAAGTAGTGTCAAACAGTGTGTTATCAGTATTGTATCATAATGTGCAAGCAATTTATTTGATAGAGACACTAATTAAATTGCAGACAAAATGATCTGCCCAGTTACTGTTCTTTTTTTCTGGTCAGCATTTACCCATCACCTGCTGCGAGATTTATCTTTTCATATTGGCCACAAGCTGACTGAGTAAGACTGCATTTAGCTCTCCTACTGAATGAAGTTATTTATGGGAAATGTGCCAAGTTTCAACGAGTTGGCTGGTACACTTCAGGTCATAGAGAGAAGCTGCAGTTTAATAACAAAATCTGCTTACGCAGAGATTTGTCTGCAAGTTAATTATTGAATAGTAAGGTGATGCATTCATTAATTATATTTTTGATAATGAAACTCCTTAAATTTAATACATATCACCAAACCTGACAGACTTTAGTGTGTTCTTTTCTTATGTTCTTAACCTGGACAAAAGCCTATAATAAGCCAAACAAATGTTTCAAAGAAGCTCCTTGCTGCTGTGGAAAACAATAGTATGTCTGAAAAGTTTTATTCAGGTTTTCATCAGTATCACAGGACAGACAGCCCTTCTCAGAGTCACTAATGATCTTTTTAATATGCAGGCATGTGTTCAATTATCATGCTGCCTTTAACACAATTGATCATGGCAGACTTTTAGATTGTCCTTGTAAAAAAGTGTCTCACATCATATTTGTTTAGTTTTGTGTCTCCATTAACAACTTCATGCGGTCTTTTTCCTATATCAAGTATGGTGTGCCTTAAGGGTCGATTCTTGGACCAGTTTTGTTCTCCCTACATATGCTCCCCTTGGGTGATGTGATCCATTGTTATGCAGATGACGCACAGTTGTACCTCCCTGTTAAACCTACTAACCTCAGTATGCTTAAGATTATAATTTGAACCTTTTAATCCCTTTGCATAGTTCGAGATCTTCAGGGGTCATCTGTCTCTTCCGGAGTCCAGGCTGAAAACTAAAGGGGACAGAGTTTTTGTTGTTAGGGCCCTGAAACTCTGGAGCGACCTATCTGAGGGAATTAGGCTGCCTGAGTGAGTCTCTTCTTTTAAGTATCTTCTTTATTGAAAAGCATGTCCTTATTTTATCTGAGCTGCCTGTTTATGTTAGTGGGTTTTATATTCTTGTTATTATTTCTTACTTTTATATTGCCCCTCATGTATTTTATCATTCCCTGTCGTATTCCATTACATCTTTCTCTCTGTGTCTCTGTGAAGTGCTTTGTACTTTGTAGTATGTATGGACTTGTTGTAACTTTCAAAAGGTTTTTACAGTGTATTAGTTGTTCACCGGGTCTATATTGCAGGTTGCAGGTTTACAGCGTTACAGCACTAATATTGACCTGGAGAACCTGCTCAGCTGCAGTACGTGGTTGTTAGGATTGACAGACAAACAAGCAGCTTGATAGGTGAGTTTGGATGTTTTTTCCCATCATCTTTTGGGTGGTCTGTCTTGCTCAACAGAAAAAGGCTGCCACCTTGTGCATTTGGATTATCATTACAAAACCACAATGCATGATGAATACCATCACAGAAATAAACACTCTCTATAGCTACAGTAGAAGTACTGAGCTCATACAAACAAAAAGCAGCATTACCTACTGTATTCCAAAAATCTAAATAAGGGTACCATGTATAGGTCTTGCTGTTTAAATTAATGGAAAGGATTTAAGAGCAGTGTTGGGAACGTTACTTTAAAAAAAGTAATTAGTTATAGTTACTCACTACTTCTTCCAAAAAGTAACTGAGTTAGTAACTGAATTACTCTATAATAAAAGTAACTCGTTACCAGGGAAAGTAACTATTTGCGTTACTGTTAAAAAAATGCTATATGTCAAAGAATTTGGATTTTTTAAGCAGTTTTCACAAGTCAGTTGAAATGAGTAGGTGTTTGTACAACACTTTCGATATTTATTGCACGTCGACAGACAGAAAGAGGTTTATCCCCCCATTGAATACTTACTTTCCTGCATTCTGGAGACATTTTCTGAACAATTTATGGTGGAAATGTTTTTATTTATATAAGGGGAAACAAAATTAAGGTGGCAGGTGACAATTCAAAATATTAAAATATAGGCCTAATTGAATATAATGCAGTAATCAGCT